>JZSA01003326.1:0-109624 GCA_000956155.1 Cotesia vestalis
ATGAGCACCTCTGTGTTCGGCAGATCGTCCTTGGACCTCATGGCACACCTGAAGTTCTCGTAGCTTGGCGGCAGACCTTTGAGTATCAATACGACCAGCATGTCGTTTGGAATATCAATCTTCATCCCCGCCAACTGCTCTACTGCACTTGAAAATTTGTCTAGGCGTTCTCTAAAATTGTCGTCCTCCTCTATCTTGAATGACGTGATGTCCGTGAGTAATTCGATCTTCCGCACTGGACCTTTTGAGGCATGAATCGACTGGAGCTTTTCCCAGGCTTCCTTCGACGTGGTGCAATTTGAGATGCTTCTCAACTCAGCTTCGCCCACCGACAGGATAATTTCAGCTAAAGCTTTTTCGTCGTTCTCCTTCCACTTGTTCAGCGCGTTCGTTGCCGCATGGTCACCAGATCCAGCATCTGGTGCCGGGATGTTACCGCTAACGTAGCCCCACTTGTCGTGTCTTAATAACACGGCCTTCATACGAATTCGCCATACCTCGTAATTCGAGCTATTTAGTAACTCGATTCTCGATGATCTTTCGGCGTTCATTTTTGAGGTTGGGTTTTGCCACGCGGTCGAAAATTATTTTTCACTTTCGGTTTTTACTCACTTAACTCTTTCTTTTATTTTATATCACTAATTTTTTTTTTATCTACTCTTACACTGGGCCCATAACCTGTGGGAGTTAGGCAGTAATTGGCGATATAATTAATAAAAGAGTTATATAAATTATATTCGGCGTTTATTGGAAAAGATAAAGTATTTGAGAATTACACGAGGTGTATATATTGACGACTGATTTGCGAATTATGGAAGTATATAGAGAAAAAGAAAAATGCATGCGTGTATATCGGCGCAACTAGCATGTGCTATGGATCGACGACTAGTGTAGTGTGAGTAGTGTGCGTGTGAGTATTACTATCTCTAACAATTCCTGCCCATCAACTATAGATAAAATTTATATAAATTTAATTAATTAACAAAAATCTTGTTTCGCAAATTAAATAATAGAATAATCTTATCAAATTAGTATATTGTCATCGGTCCTCAATAAATCTAGTTTGAAGAATATCTGACTGTTTAAAGTGGGTCAATATCGCACCCAAAAGAGTCAGTCGCAAACAAACATAAACAAATATACATACAGGTGAAGCTAATAAAGATGCGTGTAAAAAAAAATTTCATTATTTTACAAAAATTGTATTATAGTAAGTAAGTTGAAATTGAAAAAAATAAATTTTTTTTAGGGTTTTATAAAGCTATAAAAATGCAATCATTTTTTTTTATCAGTTATAAAATTGTATTTAATTTTTAAAAAAATCTTCAAAGACAATCATGAGGAAATTTTTTTTACAGAAAAGAAATTCTGAAAATTATGAAAATGGCAGAAAATTTATTATTAATAATTAATAAAGTTACGTTTATTTTTTCAGGAAGTAAAGACAATGAAGATGATCAAACTCAAAATATGAATACCCTGGCTGTGAATCGTTTACTCAGAAAACTAGAAGGGGCTATAGCTTCAGGAAACCACCAAAAAGCCGCGGGTTTCGCTAAAGATTTGGCTCGACTTAAAATTCAATGCTCAGTAGTTCGACAACGCCCAAAGGTGGATAATTTATTGAATGTTGATATGTATATCGAAGACAGATTAGCGCATCAAGGACCAATACCACTTCAGGTAATGTAATGAAAACCAAACTTTTTACGGCGAGAAGAGAAAAGTTCGATGACATCCGGAATTGATGTGTTTTATATTGGTTTTCAGCTACCGATAACAATGACGGTAAAACAATTGAAAGTTAAAATTTTTAATGAGTTTGAAATACCGGGTAATGTACAGAGATGGATTATTGGAAAAACTTTAGCGGAAAATGATGACGCTACTCTTGAGGATCTTAATGCTATTGAAGGAACGCCTGTTTTTCTCTACCTCGTTGCACCAGGTAATTTTTCATCCACTTTACGTACCTGAGCAAGATCACATCAAGTGGACCCCCCATTTACCACTTGATCATAAAAATATAATCTATATATATTTTTTATTAGTACTTATGATGGAAAATTGATCCCCCAAACGATTTTTCAAAATTTTGATTTTAACAATTTTTTTTTTTATAATGAAAATTTTAAGCACTTCAAGAGAAGTTAGTTAACTTTTCATTTGTTAACTTAAAAGTTAGTTAACAATACGAAAATAAATAAATAATTTCAAGTCGGGAATATATTTTTAAAATATAGACATTTGACCAGGAATCCTGAAAATTTCACAAATTTATCTCTTGCGGTTGATTTTTAATCCATTTTTTAATTAAAAGTGCTTAAAATTTTCATTATAAAAAAAAAAATTGTTAAAATCAAAATTTTGAAAAATCGTTTGGGGGATCAATTTTCCATCATAAGTACTAATAAAAAATATATATAGATTAAATTTTTATGATCAAGTGGTAAATGGGGGGTCCACTTGACGTGATCTTGCTCTTATAGAAATTAATGATGCAAAAATTACCAGGCATTTGACAGTTTTTGATTTCTATCGACAAGTGAATTCTTATGAAAAAAATAGAAGAAAAGATTCCACATAAATAAATTTTAACAAGCTGTGTGATTTTTTGAAAATATTTTTCTTTACATTTAAATAATAGTTAGATGTCTGTTAGTTCCAGTATCATAGAAAGTGATATTTGGAGTACTGAAATTTAAATACATTTTTACCTTGAATCATCCGATCTTTGATGTAAGTTTTGATCGATCGATGGTTCATTACCAGCCCCAGATTGTCCATACATTTGATGAGCTGCAAGTTGATCAGCTCTATAAGATGACGAAAAATTAAATGTAAGACTTTTTGTTAATAATATAACTGTCTGTAAGTTATAAGTTTTATTACTGTATTGTTTTGTATAATTCTCGAATTTTCAGTTGCACAGGGTGAGATCTAAGTCTCAAAAGTTCTAATGCACGTGTTTGCAATTCGTTTTTGCGTCCAGACTTATTTCTACCAGCAAAACCTAAAAGCATCTGAAGCTCAGAGACCCGAAAACTTAATACCATATTCTGTAACATAAAATTATGTTAATAAATCAGTAAATACATACATTTATATATACATGTATACATATATATGTGTATATATAAAATATTTGACAAAAAATTCACATATGAATTGAGAAATTTTCTTATTAACCTTATCAATAATTATATAGAATTAATGTTTATTTTAATAATCACATCATCATTGTACTTTTTAAATAATTCTACAAAGTCAAACACTAATTCAACATTATTCATTTATTTTAAAATTAACATAATTATTTGTTTAATATTCACAATCATCAGTATATAACTACTTAAACACTGGGTGTTGATATTCTAAGGTTTTTCAATATTTCTTATCAGTAATTAATATAATTAACAATTTATAACTATTTGCAATTTACAATAAAAATTTTTTATTTTCACCACTTATAAAAGAAAAATCTCTGATTTAGATAACTCTCAACAAAAATTAGGAATTTTTGTGCAAAATTCCATGATTATTGAAGAAAAATTGTTCACGGGTAATTTTATTTAATACATATACTTGCCTCCAATTCATCAGTATCGGCCATCCTCGTAAGTTGCTTATCTGAGGATGCCGTTTTTTAAAATCCCTAATAAAATGATTACTTGAAAAATAATTATTCACTGTTAATAGTTTAGCGTCACATTACATTTTATGGCCTTTTAAGGGTAGAACATCACATTATTATCACAAATGAAATATGTATTATGGTTCTCGGTAAAAGTATATTAAATAAAAGTTTATCTGTAAATTCTCGATGAATATAGTAATTTTATAGAATTGTAGTTTTAGATCTAGACTTGAAATTCAATTGGAGTATTATTTTGACTTGCACAGATTCCACATTCCATCGAATCGGAAGTAGAATTTATTGAAATCCGTATTGAGATGATCTCTACATGACAAATAAAAGATCCTTACCAAATTTGCAGCTTTTTGAAGCTATATTTTAAAAATTAAGATTTTTTATTGTTAACGCCCACTCCCGCGATCTTTATTGGAGGTAATTCGGTGTAAAATCCGTTCTTCGATTATTTTTGTATCACATGTAGACGACTTCTATTAAATTTGGAGTCTATAGGAGCTATAGCTTGGAAATTAAAAATTTTCATTTTTAATATCTACCTCCCAACCCTCTGTGGGGTGAGATATCGAAAAATTCATTGATAGATTATTTCTACATCTCTTACAGAAGATTCCTACCAAATTTGAAATCGACAGGAGCTATAGTTTGAAAACGGGAATTTTTCATTGTTAACGCCCCCGCAACCCTCCTTGTGAATAGAATTTCGTAAAATACGTTCTTAACTGACCTCTACTGGGCGAAAGGAATATTTCTGCCAAATTTCAAGTCTTTTAGTTTCAGAGATATCGTGATGAGTGACTATATCTATAGAAAGTCTCCTATATTTATATATATACTGTTAAAAATCGAGAGTTAATTTGGAGTTAATTTTACTCCCATCAAATAAAATTTAATTAGCTGAAACAAGTTTCATATGTCTGAATTTTAAGTTTGTAAATATTAATAATATTTTTCCAAAAACTTGACTTTTAGAACATTTAACGAAATTTGCAAAAAGATTATTTTGTTTTCTAGTCTTGTTGATAAATCCTTGCATATAAAAATAAGTTCCAAAAGAGAGTACTAATAGAAGTGAAATATTAATATTTTTACTTAATTAATTGTCAAAGGCATTTTTTATAAGCATTATTATAAGCTGATAAAACGAAAATAACTTCTTACGGACCTCAAAATCCTCTAAAATCAGTTCCTACATGCTTGAAAATTTTTCAAAAAAAGTGCAAGCTTATGTTTTTTTTCCAAGATGCCAACCTGACCCTTTTTCCTCACATATTTTCTTACATTCACGACATTATCAAAGTAAATATCTTTCATGACGTAAACTGCCAAGTTTCATATCTTAGAGTATAAAATAAGCACTTGCTCGTATAAAGGCCGTCCTAATTAATTACCAACGCGGAACTTTTAAAGTGGCTTTTCTCATAAAAAATTGTTATTTTTATAATCCTTTCTCGAACAAATGTTTCAATTAGATCATTAAAATTACCTTGTTTTTAAAAACAACTATTATTACATTTAGTCGAAAACTGAATGGATTATATTTGACGTGAAATACATTTAAATTATTAACAAAATTAATGTAATGAAATCTCGCTTGGACGTTCAAAAATAATTAATCTACCTGATAAAGCATCGAAGCTTAAATGAACGCATCAATCAATAATCAATACTGATGATAATTAAATCCTTTTAATAAAGAAAATATTTTGGTATAGGATTTTACGGAAAATTAATTTTTTAACTTACTTTTAATATTCAAATCTTCAAAAATATTTTTTTACAAGGAGTTTTCAAGTGTGTGTGTGTGTATGTATGTATTTGACCCTCTTTATCAAATTTATCAAATTTAAATTTTGATTAAGATTTGGACCGATTCAAACGGGTAAATTTTGAGAAATCTCAAAAAAACTTCAAAAAATATATTTTTTCAAATGTGGTTTTTTTTTTATAACTTTTCAACGGCTCTACCGATCGATTTTAAAAACTAATCAGCTCTTGACATCCAAAAACTACGTCGATTGCCGCCAGCCCGGTTGAAATCAGTTGATTCGTTCGTGAGTTATCGTTAACGAAAAAATAAAAAAAAAAAATTTTGTTTTGAAATTACTTTGACATTCCTAGTTCGATCAATTCAAACTTAAAGGTTCTTTATGAGGCTTCAAAAACTGCGTCAAGTGCTGCCAAACGCGTAAAAATCGGTTCATTTATTCAAAAGTTATTGCGGTTTAAAAATTCAAAAAATAGAGTTTTATTAAACTTCTAGCAGACTTGTGAGCTCAGAGAGCTCAAAATGGCACGAAAATTATATTTTTGAGCTCGAAGAGATCAAAAATATAATAAGTGCAATTTCGAGCGCTCAAGTATGGAATTAGCGGATAGTTGCAGGGATGGCCTCTAGCGTCAACCGTTTTCCTAATTTTTTTTCTTCTAAATCGAGCGAGTAATTTTGAAGTTTCTCAACTTTTTTTAAATATAAATAAATAATCTGGTAAAAAAAAATAAACATAAAAAATGTCATTTCTTTTTTATTATCTTACTTGAAAAAACACTTAAATATTAATGCCTCTGTACCAGAACGCTTCCTTATCTATAAAGCATGATTTAGTAATTGATAGGTAATAAATTTATAGAATTACAGATCGGCGATATAAATAACAAACAATTTACCAAGGTATTGGATCAAATTCAGCTGCCAGAAAAAACTTCAACCAACAAAGAACCAGAAAGCAAAAAAACAATTTATTATCCGGAGAATCAGAACAAAAATGTAATTAAAGAAGATCAGGGGAAATATTTATTGAGATTAAATGATTCAGTACCTAAAAGTTTATTATTTCCCAACGGAAATAAAGGTGACACGGTAGGATTGAAATTCATCAATGCATATCAATTTTAACTGAACGAATGCTAACACACTGCAATTTGGTTTGCGTTTAGGCTGTGAATAATTATAATCAGATATTGTTAGAGAACAATAACCTAAAGATTAAGGACTTAGATGCTAAAAAAACTGTAAATAGTGATTTGACTAACGAACGAGAGGAAAATGGAAAAGTTGACAATACACCGGATCAAGGAGCTGTTGCTCTCCCGAAAAATGATGATGTCAACAAAATGGAACAGTATAAGCAATTGATGATGCTTGAAAATTGCGATATTGTTTTGAATGTCGAACCCATCGAATGCCCGATTTGCTTCGTTGTTTACGATCCACTTGAGGGTGTTGTGCTCAGGGATTGTTTGCACTCATTTTGCAGGTATGTTTTATTTAAGTTTTTTTTTAATTTGTTTTAAGCTAAAAGTTTCAATGATTTTTTTTTTAAACGAAAAACAAAATTAAGTAATTGTGTACACGGAAAAAGATATTCTTTAAAAAGTATAGTTAAGTTTATGAAAGAAAAAATCACTTTCTGAAATCGGCAATACTTTTTGAAATTTGTGTTTGTTAAATTTACTGGAATCTCCAGTAAAATAAAAAAATTTTAACACATATCACCACATACAATTTTTGGGTGATTTTCAACGAGCTGCAACTCTGAGGAAAATGATCGTACAGAAAAAAAAAAAAAAATAAAATTGTAGCTCCAAGTGTCTAATTTTCAGATATGACCATGAAAATTTTTTATCATGTTCGGGTCTGGAGAAATCCTAAGAAAACCACAAAAAAAAATTTTTCCAAATTTTTCTCATCTTCAAAAAGGTCTACGGGCTTCAAAAAAATTTTTTTCATTGTTTTGCTGAAAAGCTTCTTAGAAAATTTAATGTCCTTCTATTTGACGTAATTAGAAAGCCTGTACAATGATTTGCCGTGAAGTTATCGTTATTCAAAGCAAAAAAGTACTTTTTCACTTTGACAATCAATAACTCTGGAAGTAATGATTGTCATTTTCAAAAATAATTTTTCCCGATCTAGAGGAAAATAATTTTTTGATATAATATAGTATGAAAAAAGTGGGAAAAAATAATGAAATAAAAAAATTAAATGGACAATTTTGAAATTTTTTTCTAAATTTTTGCCAAGAATTTGTTTACTAGAAAAAATGATTACTTTGTCTGATTTGTTTATTTTCGCTTCAATGAGAAAATATATTCAATGAAAATTACAAGCATATTTATTGATTAAATTAATATTGGCTTTATTTTTATTTTCTACTTTAGGGGATGTATAGAAAATACAATTAAATATTGCAATGAAGCGGAAGTGAAATGTCCATATCGAGATTCAGACTATACCTGTGAATCAACACTGCAGGAGCGTGAGATAAAAGCTGTAATAAATATTTTTTTTTATTATTATTTTATTATATGACTAAAAAAAATAACCAGGAGGGTGAATGTAGGTGTTGCTTGGCTACAGCTGGGTTGTCAGTTTTTTATTTTTATTCCTCGAACAATGATGATAATAATAACAGTCATAAAATAACGGCTTTATTTATCGGCTTTCATCATCGTTTTTATCAATAATTAAAAATATTTGAAAAAATAATTTTTTATAATCCCATTTTTTCGAGCGGAATGTTTTTTTATTGCATAATTGAAGGAAATTTTTTTTTATTGTCATTAATCCATTAAGCAAGCTAATATTTTTGTAACAAAAAAGTGTTGTTGCATTTTTCAGTAACCCGCGTGGAAAAATATATATATGAAAAATAAATGCGAATATATATTTCCACATATTTTTTTTTGCGCTAAATATATATGTAAACTTATATTCCGCGATAGATAATAGAATATATATCTACATATACGCTCGCATACAAAAATATATGTATATATATGTTAACATATATGCGCGCATATAATTGTCTCAATTTATACAGAAAAAAATTTATAACGAATCGAATAAATAATTTAAAAAAATTTTACTTTCTTGATTTAAGAAAAAAATTCTTAAACTAAGAACATTTTTTTTTCAGTGTACACAGAAAAAAAATGGCGTAAAAATTACATTTTTTACCCTTGGAATAGTTTTCAAAACTATGTAAAATTTTCTTAAATATGATTTATACGATTTTATGCCAATAATTTTCGAAAATCTTTTGAAATTTTTTGAAAAAAATTTACGATGTTACATCGTATAAATTATGATGTTTGAGTTCTGGTCCGGCACTACAATGTCCTATACTAAAAATTACGATGTTTTCATCGTAATTTTTCGTATAATTTTTTTTCTGTGTATGCTTACATATATGTCAACATATATTTTGAAATGTATCTCTACATATATGTCAGCATCTATTTGAACAATATATGTTGACATAGTTTTTTTGCGTAAATATATGCGGCATATATATTATATATATGCGACATATATATTTTTCCATGAGGGGAAATTCATGGATGAATTTTATTTTTAATCAGATTTTTTAATATTGCAAGCATGTTTTGATATTGATATCGTGATTATCAGGACATAAATTGCATTGCTAACTTATAAAGTGAAACGGTAGAAAAAAATATTTTTCTGCTCACAAGAAAAAAGAAAAAAACTAGTAAACAACAAAAAATGTGTCTTAGCTTGACGAGTGTTGTATAAAAAATTGTGATTTAAATAAATAGTGACGTAAATGTAATTTCCGATGTTTCGCGGTTGTATTTAAGATGAGTTTATGAAGGTATATGAAGGTTATATGGGTATATGAAGCACTTGTACTAAAATTATGAATCAGCTGACTTTGTTAAGACAGCGGATTGATTTAGTGGTATTACAAACTGATTTTTTATTGCAACTTGGCTCACTTATATGAAAGAACTGATAAATTTATTACCTTAAGTAAACTTAATTGTTACTATGATAGTGTTACGGGAGGTTACTGTGCGCAATAGGTATGTGTGCGTAACCCCTTCATTTATGAATGGAGAGGGGGAAGTTTGTGATATGTGTAGGCAAATTAAAGTTTTGCCGGTGGAAAATTAACTAGCGTAAGAAAGATCCATATAATATCATTCGTTTATTCAAAAAAAAAAATATCAAGAATCTTGTGTCATAAAGGTAAAATTTGATGTCATAACACAAATTTAAAATCATTAGAAAGATATTTTACTTTCCTTTTATGCTTATCGTTTAATTTTGATACTAGTTTGAATGCTTAAGTGCGCAGACTTACCTCACAAGACTGTATTTTTTAGTAATTCCGTCTTTTGTTATTTTAACGAAATTATTTTTACGAGTAATACAATTGCAATCTAAAAGTGGCGATTCAAATTAGGAAAAAATCTAGACTTTGATAAAGCTACGCGTTATGTGACGTGCGAAAAAATCACCTCATAAGCTTCTATAAAAACAAATGAATCAATTACTCATCTAATATGCAAAGTAACAGTGGATAAATACGAGTCAAATGAGATACAAAAACCCGAAATATATGTTCCTATACAGCAATAAGCTCATTAATTATCTCCGCACAAATATAACAGACTAGCGTATTTACCACGAATCATTATATTTTAATGCAACACTTAATTTCCCTCTCCGTCAACACTTTTAATCTCCTAGCTCATGATTCGACAGTAGTTATACCCAAAAAAGCAAATACTGTTTCATTACTTATTCATTGTTCGGTTGATGAATAATTTAAAGGTAGTTTATTTATTTACCGAAATTTTATGGGAAATAATTCCGTAAATTTAATTATTTATTCAGTGTTGAGTCTCAATGGTTAATAATTCCGGTTTCCATTAACATTAAAAATTCTATTAAAATATCGAGTGAGTATTTGTGTTTGTACACTAACAAAAGAATTGCAGAAGAAGATAATTTAATAGTTTTATCACCATTGTGCAGGGTTGCAATTAATTAAATTTATTTTACAATTTATTTATTGCAAAGACTAATGAAAAATAATTTGTTGTTTATTTTTTAAATACTAATCATATTTATTGTATTACAGTTGGTGAATCCGCAAATTTATGAACAACATCTAGCGAAATCAGTTGCGCAAGCTGAAAATAATGCTGGTCATAATGCATTTCATTGTAAGACACCAGATTGTCCGGGATGGTGCATCTACGACGATAACGTTAATAACTTTTTGTGTCCTGTCTGCAACAAAAATAATTGCTTGACATGTCGGGTAATAAAATATTTTAAATTATAATTTTTAATGGTATTAAGTTTCTTCATACACTATAAAAAAATTGAGACTGCGAATTCTCCTTACAAATTTTTTACAGTTTAATAACTAGTTTTATCATTACAATAAGGAAACAGTTGGTTTAATTTAAATCTGGAGATAAATTTAAAATAACTTAAAAATATGTAGTTAATATTATCAAATTTGTCTTATTTAGATATAAATCACTTCGAACCAAGCACTAGTTTATTTGATTAAATTCATAGAAAAAAATGTTCACTTGAGCCAAAAAAATATTTTTCTTCCTCATTATTTTCTTGAGCAAAAAGAAAAATTTTTTTGTGACAAAAGAAATTTCACTTATTCCAACAAAATTTATTCTCTTGCTTTAAGAAATACGTATCTTGATCCAAAACGATTTATTGAAGTGATGAAAATCTTCTTCTTGTCTTGGGAAAATTCAGCCTCTTGCTCCAAAAAATTTAGTTCTTGATAGAAGTAAATTTTCTTCTTTTGAGAAAATTTCTCTCTTGCTCCAAAAAATTAAATATCTCGATAGAAGTAAATTTTCATTAATATTTTTATTGATTAACATGTTAAATGGTAAGATTAAATATTATTGAATCATTTTCTTTCATTCAATATGTATAATTGCACGCTAAAACAATATAAAATAGGTATCAAATATTCAAGAAAAAAATTTTTTGAAGGTGACAAAATTTTTTTCTCAACTAAAATAGGTGGCGCTGCTTTCCTATATAAAGTATCTAAAAATCTTGATCAAATATAAAAATTTATTGTATCAAGTATTTATGATAATTTAAATTAATAAAAAATTACTTCCACCAAGAAAAGAATTTCAAGAAAAATTTTTACTTCGGCCAACACAACTTCGGTCTTCCTTCAGGCCTATATTTTTTTTGACTTAGAAATAATGAATTGTTATTGTAACTAAATTTATTCTATTCGATTGTTTAAAATATATTTTTTAATTCTATTGGTTATGTTTATATACTAGGCAGATTTCTTCGTTTACGAGACCCGCAATTTCTTTAACTGAAACTTTCAATGCTCATTAAAATTTTTTTTTTTTTTATGTCAATTATTATTCATTTCTGTAAGAAAGACACAGGAATGTTATAATGATTGCACATTGGAAGTTACAATTAATATTAGCTAGAATAATAACATGGATAAAAGGTACATACCAATTTGATAGAATTTGGAATCTGTGCAAGTAAAAACAATACTGTAATTAAATTTCAAGTCTAGATAAATTTCAGTGTAGAACAATTGTATAGAATTAAGTCTTGTGTAATTGTTCAAATTTGAAATTTTTTAATTTATTTTTTTGTATTTAAAGGTAATTCATGAAGGCAAGAATTGTTTTGAATACCAAGATGACGTCAGAATATCCAAAGAAAGTGATCAGGAATCTAAGCGTACCGCAGCTATGTTAGCTGAAATGTTGAGGCGCGGCGAAGCAATGGCATGTCCTACGTGTGATGTTGTTTTAATGAAGAAAATGGGGTGTGACTGGTTGAGGTGCTCAATGTGCAAAACTGAAATTTGCTGGGTCACCAAAGGACCACGCTGGGGACCTGGGGTAATTATTAATTCTTTAGTTTTTTTTTTTTTTTTTTTTTTTTATTCAAGGAAGAATAATGATGCGATTTGATACAATAGAATGATAACTGGGTCAAACATTAATCGTCGTAATGATTATCAAGATTAATGATCATTGCGATAATTAGTGTTGTGATCATAATCGTGATTATTATTATGATTCTCAATACTAATTGTCTTCACGTATAAATTCTTCTTTCAAATAAATTTTGGTTTGTTCAAAAATTTTTTAGCTCAACTCAAAATGACCATACTTATAAAATGATATTTTTAACTCAAGATTTTTCTTTTGGAATCAAATTATTCTTTTTTAAAACACTTTTATTAAAATATTCCTTTTTAGATTTGGAAAATTTTTAATTATTTAGAAAGTTTTAAAATTTCCTTTCAATTTCAAGAAAACAAATTGATAAACGAATTTTTTTAGTTATTCTTCGACAGGGTGACGACTGAACACTAATTTCAAAATTCCCTGACTTTTCTCAGACCATAAAAAAATTCTAGAACCTATAAAAAAATAATTGTTATTCAAATATTCGTTAAAATTGCAAATTATTTTAAAGATAATTTTTGTATGCTAGAATTCATATCTAATACCCAGAATTGAGTAAAAATTTGGTACTATAAATTCTGTTATACTTTTTGCAGATTTCCAACTATTCAAAAAAGATCAGTTTCTTTCGATTAAATGTTTATAACTTTTGAAAATGCAATAATTGATATTATTGTTATTATCATTAATCATTGAGAAGTTATACTTTTTTTTTATTATTAATTATCCACACACAAAAAACAAATTTCTTGCTTCAAGAAAATTTTAAGGAAAACAAAAGTGATTTTGGAGCAAGAAGAAATTTTCTTGGCTCAAGAAACTTTGGCTTCATACAAAATATTTTCAATCTTTCTTAATATTTTCTTGAGCCAAGAAAATTAACATTCCAGTTAAGAATTTTCTTTTCCAGTGCACACATTTAGTTTTTTTTAATATCATTGATCAAAAAATAGAAGAAACATAAATTAAGAAATTAAATAACATCAAACAATATTAAACATACTCTACAGTACAATTTTTAGAATGCTCTATAAATAATAAAAAATAAACCAGAAAATTTCCTGACCCAAGTTAAAGCTCCCTGACTTTTCACTGATTATTCGAGAAATTTAAAATTCCCTAACATTTCCAGATTTTTCAGGTCAATCGCCACCCTGTTCGAAATCAAGCAATTCTTCACTTACAAATTCTAAGAAATATGTCCAAAATATAAATTCTGGAGCTTTAAATAAAAATTAATAAATTTGAAACTTCTTGCACATAAAATTTTCTAAATAAATTTCTTAATTTCTATCAAAATATCGCAATCCATTAATAATTCTTTCCAATTAATGCATTTGAAGTCCATAAATAAATATATCAATAATACTTATTATTCCAGGGTAACGGCGATACCTCAGGCGGATGTCGATGTGGCCAAAACGGAGTAAAATGCCACCCTTGCTGCAATTACTGTCATTGAGCGATTAATTAATTCTTCCTTAACAACGATAAAAATACAAATTAGCATATAATTCATTATTGTTATTACAGATACTAAATTTTTGCTTAAAATTAATATTGATCGTATCATGAAGTGTCAGAATGAAATGATGCAATAACAATAAATAGACTAAGTTTTTTTACAATTATTAATTATTATTATTGAAAACAATACAGTGAAATGATTTTTTTTTATTCTTTAAGTTGGTGTTACATTACAATAAATATTTGTTTATAAATTATTGTCTTATTTGTATTTTTTAGTTCTGAAATCCTACACTGAAAAAAAATTAACTTGAATCTAGAAAAAAAATTTTGAACCGAGAAAATAATTTTTGAAGAGTTTCATTGTCTTGAATCAAAACAAAAAATTCTTGAATTAAATAAAATTTCTTAGTTAAAAAATTTTTCTACTCAAATCAAGAAAAAATTTTTCAAAATTATTTACTTGATTCAAGTAAATTTTTTTTTCTGTGTATATTACAGGCGGGATCAATTTAAATTTTAATTAGAATTCTAATTAAAAGATTTGAATAATAATTTAAGGAGGTATCGTGAAAAATCGCTTTTCTGACAATATTCTCCAATTTTTGAATACTTTTAAGTCTACTCTAAAAGAATAAATTTTTTTTAATAGTTCCTGTGGTGCTAATTTTCACAATATTAACAATTACAAATCGTACATCTAACAGATATTCCCTATCTTGACCGTAGTTAAAGTGAACATTTTCTTAAATAACAACCATACTTTTCTTAGAATATTTTTGAAAAATTGAGAATAATTAATTAATGTTATAACAAGTATTTTTTATCAAAAATAACATAAACGAGCCGTATTAATTTTTTTATAAAAAATGTTTGAAGTTAGCGACTTTCGATATTTTACGTGAGTGGAAGTAAGTGAGCGATAGTCTGTAAATAGCCATAACTTATATTATTGGTGTCTTTTCTTGACGTGATACCTCCTTAGCGTTTCTGGTCGAATTCAAACTTGGTAGGCAATTGGTTTCAAATGGTTCAGGAGTAACAACTTAACACCTTACGGTAATTAAATATTTACACATTTCTTCTTTAACAGCAATCGTTATATTACCACGCAGAGGAACAAGTGGGATTTTCATATTTGATGATGGTAAGGCAGATCAAAAATATGAAAAAAATGTACCCTGATAGCCACCTCAGCTGAAACTTGCTGTCAATCTACATCCGCAATTTGAAGCCAATTTAACGGAAAAAGTTGAAAAAGTAAGAGGTTTCAGTTACTGTATTACAAATTTTTGTAAAATTACAATGATATTGCAAAACAAATAGTTACTAACGTTACACTTAGCTGAATAAATAAAAAAGTTTCTTAACAGCCGATCCCATCTTTTTCTCTCGTCGCACTTATGACGAGAAACAGTACTATCCTTGTTGCACTCGTGATGATAAAGCTAATTGCAGTTTTATATTTTTCTTTTAAGCAAATGAGAATTTCGAAAAAAACGCTTTGATATAAAATAGATAATAAAAAATCTTTTACGTAGCAGAGTACCTTTTTCGAAAATCTTCTTTGTTTCGAAGAGAAATGAAAAGCTGCAATCATAGGGACCAGCTCTTAAACTAACTTTTTTGAGTTGAATGAAAGTTTTTCAGTTACTAGAAATTTAAATAGCGCACTACGCGCGCGCCTTAATTTTAATCAATAGGGAATCGTGGCCCGTTTTTTGCGAGTTTCGACCTATGACTAACTTCAAGACTTTCATGTATTTTCATTTAAAGAATTTATCTAACAAAATTAAAATATAAAATTATTAAAATTTATCAAATTAATGTTTTATCACAACATTGCTCATTTTTTTCAAAAGAAATCTTTGCTCTCAGCGTAAAGAAAAAAAAAAAACTTGAATGGCCGTGGCTGGGGGACCCAGTTCTGGCCCAAGCTGGAGTAATCATGGGTCGTCCAAGGCTTGGTTGCCTAGCCTTAGCCCAAGAATGGGTTCTTTTGCCTCACCCATTCTATTGCGAATCAATCTTGGCCCAGCCTCCGGTAATCATTGGATTGGTCAAGGCTGATTTTCCAGTCTTGGTCCAACGAAGAGCTCAAAAACGTCATTAGTACAACTTTAAGCGACTAGGTATGGAATTAGCGGGAACTTGCAGGGATGGCCTTCAGGGTCAATCGTTTTCCTAATTGTTTTTATTTTATTTCAGGCATGTTGAGACATTCTACACAGTAAAAAATCTTGCGTCAATGCGTCAAAAATTTTGTGTTAAATATTTAACATTTTTTTGTGTTAATTTAACACAATAAATGTTAAATTTACACATAAAATATTTAACACAAAAATTTTTAACACAAAATTCTTAACACAATGACTCAAAATATTTTACTGTGTATGGTATCTCAATATTATCAATGTCTAAAATAAATTTAATTGGCTTTGAAAAATTATCATCATAAAATGACTTATTTTTTTGGGCTTCTAAAACTAATTGGTTTTGAAGTTAAAAATAAGAATTACATTTTCGATGACTTTCGAACTACAAACAGTTATTATTATTATTATTATTATCATTATTGAAGATATTGAAGTTATTTTCGTCCCTGTGTTTTATGTAGGTGAGATTTGTTCGTCCGTTTTACTTGATGATTTTTATAATTTCATGTTAGTGTGTCTCAAGTATTCGAAGAAAAAATTCGAGCTATTAAAATAAAACTCGAAAAAAAAAAAATTTTACCAACTTCAACTCATTAGAAAAAATGACCAATAAAATATACGTTTTGGTTTTGTTTGCAATTTTGCATGGAACGACAATAACGTACGGCTCGATCTTTTATGATCAGATGATAAGATCTAATCGATTGAAACAGACTTGTAGTACTGACATGGATTGCTTGAAAATAGACTTCGCCGTATGCGGTACAGACGGATTTTGTAACTGTATAGATAATTTTTTTTCGATTTATGGTAATCAGTGTTTGGCGAGGGTCAATGGAATCTGTTCTGAAAATCAAGACTGTTTTATTGAGAACTCGATTTGCGTTGATAAAAAGTGCAAGTGTAAGCCGCAATATGCTCTTCAATCTTATCACTGTTTACCATGTGAGTTCACTTTTATAGCGATTTAAATCTTGATGATTATTTACCATAATTTTATCATCTTTCAGCAATATTAGAAAATTTTTGTAACAGCTACTGGGATTGCCAATTCACACATTATGCAGAATGTTTCAACCATACATGCGCTTGTAAAAATAACTACACCCCCGTGGATTGGGCATGTCTTCCTCTTTTAGGAAGCAATTGTCTCGAAGATGGACCTTGTGCAACGCCTCATTCTGTCTGTAAAGAGGGTAAATGTCAATGCCAGGATGGTTATATTGCTGTGTCAAACTACGAATGCGTACTTAGTGAGTATATATCTTTCTTATGTTATTTATTTGAGACTGTAACATTAGATATATGATGCTGTATCTTGGAAATAACAAATTTTTTTAATTTTCGAGTGGCGGAGTTTATCTTTTATGTAAAACTATAATAACTACTTACTCCGTTTTACACACCTCACAACGCGTGAACGTGTGTGAATACTCTCGACTTGCTACTAAGTGACGATTTTGCAATTTAAAATTTTCAATATGTCTTAATTCAAATAGTCAATCAATAAATAAAAAGATATTTTGATACCTAGATATATTAAATTTAAAGTCAGCGTATTCTTTTTTATTCATTTGTCTAGCATATTTACAAAAATGTATTTGTTGTCGACATTGTCGTTAGTAAGTACATTATCTTTTGTGCAGATTTTTTTTCGTACACTAGGATATGAAATAAGGACTATGAAATAAAAATCCCAAGTATCGGAATATTAATCGGAAATTAATTCAATGTAGTTTATTTATAATTGTTAATAAACTAAAAATCCACTAATTGTTAGTATATCTACCCGGAAAAAAATGATCAGATCTGATCAGAAAAAAAATTTCTTGAACCAAGAAAATTATAACGAAGACCGAAGTTATTTTGGAGCAAGAAGAAATTTTAACTTTATTCAAGAAATTTTCAGTCTTCCTTGATATTTTCTTAATTTAAGAAAATTTACGCTTGACTCAAGACTTTTTTTCTTTCTGTGTATATCTATGTAAATAAGGTTCGTTTACAATACATACGCAGTACACTGAGAGAAAATTTTATTTAATAGTAATAAAATTTTATTACTATTTAATAAAAAATTTATTTAGCAAATAAAGAGGAAGGGGAAATAAACAAGTAGGTTAGGTTAGGATGTCTCGTTGGAACATCTTTATACTATTTATTTATTAAAAGATTTTACATTGAAAATATATTTGAATATATTATAATTAATTGATAAATATTAATTTTTTTTTTTTAATTATTTGTTTTAATGACTTAATATTCGTATGAAAAACACATATTAGTATTTAAGAAAATTTTATTAAATACTAATAAAATTTTATTCATATGGAATATAATTTTATTAATATTAACTAAGTTTTTTTTTTAAGTCCAAATAAACTTTTTTATTACTATTAAATAAAATTTTCTCTCAGTGTACCTTTTCTTTTCTGGGTGGACAACGGCGGGAAAGATTTAAAACTATTTTTTGTATTTTATTTTAGTCAATTTTATTATGGAAAATGAGATTATAAGGGGTGTCTTTTAGATTTTCCAAACTTTTTAACTGTTCTTTTTTTATAAACCATCGATACATTCCAATTAATAAATTTTTTTTTTTTTTTAGATTATTTGGGAAAGAAATGTGATCGTGATAACGATTGCAGAGATATCAAGCTCGCGCAATGTTCAAAAAATAAAACCTGTGTTTGTAAAACTCAAAAAATTTCTCATAATTATCGAATATGCTTGAACGTCTTAGGTGAAAATTGCTTATCTGACAACGACTGTGCATCTAAGAATTCAATGTGTCTTGATAATAAGTGCCAATGCCAGCCCAACTATGTAGCCATTTCTGATTATGAATGCTTCCACGGTTTGTATATTTAAATTATATATGCTTACATTGCCTAGAAAGAATAATCACACAGTGAAATTTTGCATTATTGCGTCAAAAAAAATTTTAAGTGTTAAATATTTAACACAAAATTTTTTGACTCAATGACGCAAATTTTTGAGTGTGTATTCCATATTTGAAAATGATATTTTACAGTATTAGATGACGAAACTATTATCATTTTTTTGTTACAGAATTACAATTATAAGTCTAAAGAAGTAACCGATTCCTAAAATCGTCACTGGATATATAAATTGACAATGTGTAAAAGCAAAAATTGCAAAAATGAAATTAAATAATAAAAAACAAAAAAAAATAAATATTTATAAATTTTTCTGACCTTGTACTAACTTTTTTTTTATTTTTACTTTATATTGAGGATAGAGAATACAGAAAAAAAAAGGGTTTATTTCATAGAATTTACATCGCGATAATGCATCGTTGCGTGGCTTAAATCATTTGATCAGCAATTTATTGATTTGATACTTAATACTTAATAATAAATTCACTTGCGGTGAATTAGATTACATTTTGATCAGGTAAATGTAATAAATTGATTCTGCGACTATCAAATTAAAGAGGATTTAATTATCTATAATAGAGCTTCGTGGTAGTAAGTTACAAAACACAATCTATTTCGAAGAACGTACAATTCTGACTGTATAATCATGAAAAATTGAGTTTATTATAGACAATTTTGTGTATAACTCCAAAATTTATATATTTATCCTTTTTTAAAAAGTTTATTTCCTATATTTTGTCCTGTTACGTCTTTTCTCGCACGCATGATGTGTATCGTTTTGGTAAAAGTAGAAAGTCTACAATAATAATTTTGATGAAAATAAAAGAACTGACGATTTAGGAATTTAGGATATCCAATTTTAACGTGAAATAACTTTTAAACAGTAAATTTAGCAGAAAATTAAAAAAAAAAACGTTTTTTTTAGAGTTCTATTTCTTATGGTGGTTTTCGGTACATATTTTATTAATAAAAATAACAATGAAAAAGATAGGCAGATTATTATAGTTTTTAATATTCTTATGAAAGATATGTCTTCTTCATATGAAAAATTGATTTCTTGAAAATATTATGTTGAAAAAACAACTTGGAGCTAACGAAATTGTACTAAAATTACAAGATAAGTTACTATCGTGCCAGTCATCTGAAAAGTTTAATTCGTCAACTGTTTTCTGCATTATCAATACAACCAGATTTATACTTAAAATAGTAAAAATTTATACTCACCGCCTCAAGAAGAGAACCATCGAATGATATAATCCCAAATGCACTGAATTCCATTTTTTGATGCAGAAGCTCGATAGAAAATTCTACTAGCTAAAAAAAAAAAAAAAACCAACGAAAAGACTCAAAATAAAAAATTTTGAAATCAATCAAATCCTACAAATTGAAAGAAAAAAAAATTACTTGCTCACATTTTCGTAAGTTCGCTCATCCAAGGTGCATCGATCCAAAAGAAGATGAACTGCATGTGCTGTCTTTTCTGTCTGAAAATAAGGTAGCGTACAAGTTTTTTGTGCACTGATAGAAAAATTCACTAAATGTTGATAAATTAATCTATTTGAAGACAATTTTTTCACTCATCAGATAAAATTAATTGTTTTTTAATTAATTGAAAAATACTATTAGAGTCTTGTGGTGTAACTGTGCGCAGCGTGTAAGTGTGCGCAACCCCTTTATTTATGAATGTAGAGGAAGAAGTTTGTGATTTGTGTAGGCAAATTAAAGATTTGTTGGCGAAAAATTAGTTTATGCAAGAAAAACCCAAATAGTATCATTTGTTTATTTAAAAATGAAAACATTAAGAATCTTGTGCCATAAAGGTAAAATTTGTTGTCATGTCAAAGATTTTCACACTGTACGGCAGATAGTAACTAAAGTAAATTAATTTCTTTTCCATCAATAATTCATACCGAATATTCCCATTTTGGTCGGCCATATGTTTTATTTTTTTAATAAATAGAGTTCTTAGAGCGACTCTGCGACCGAGCCAATGCATGTATGCGTATTGACTTGTAAGTAGTTGATACAACTGAACACGTGAGGGGATTTTATTCGCATCATAAATAATTACCGTATGCGGAAAATTAAAAAAAATTCAAATAACATGCGTATGACATGAGCGCTTACGGCATGCACAATTGGTTTTACTGAACTATTTTTATTTTTCTTTCGTGCTTATCGTCTAATTTCGACACTAGTTCGAATAATTAAGCGCGCACACTTGCCCCACATGACTCTATACATTACCTGTGCAATGGCTCGGCCAACCTTGGCAGTCAAAACAACAAATCCATAAACCATAATCAAAAACCAAGAACTAAAACTGTAATAATTTACGGTGATTTCTCCTTTGTCATTTGCGAATAGTGAAAGAATAATAAAGTACAAATAACACACACTCGAAACGCCAAAGTACATGATGGTCACCAAAGTCGGTGATCCATAAAAATTTGAAATCAGCTCGGTGATGTTGAACAGTTTCCCGTGAACATCTCTAATCTTGGTGATTTCATGCGTAATTTGTTTTCGTAGCGGCACTTTAGTGACAAATAACGTGTGTAACTTAATATCACTGTCTACATCACCTAACTTCAAAATGGTAGATTGAATGCTTTCAAATTGTTTGATCACAATATCTAACAGAAGCGAGTACTGCATCAAAACCCAGGAGTGTATCAGAGCAGGAATAAGCCTGATAGGAACCAAAATTGGCTTGTACACAAGTATTTCCAAGACCACCAGGTAAGTAGTCACCAAAAAATTGCTAAAAAGTATCCAGTAGATAGCATAGTTGTCTGTGAAGTTGTAAAGCTCGCACCTTTGCAACATGCTGTTTGAAATTGCTAACTTATTGATAATTCTGATCATCAATTTTTGACGCACCATGAAAAAGAGCCATATTGAAGCTGTAGCGACTATCCCTAAAATGTGCACGTTGTCTCCGACTGTTGTTGCAAAAGCGGAATTAGCTTGATCTTTTCGCGGTATTAGATCTTCATATGACCACACGAAATATGAACAGTAAGCGATAATCAATGCAAGATTGTAAAGTGTTCCAGAAAGTGAGTGTTGAATTACATAACTTTTTTTTTGTGTATGTTGAAAGATCGTCCACGGTGATAGTCCAACAATTTTAAAAATTATGTATTGAATTGTTAGCGCGATGCGGTATGAGTGATCATAAAACTTGGTCGTGTATTTTAAAGTTTTTGGCTGTTGGTTAGTCATGGTATAAGCTATTTGCAAAGTGTTACGGATTTTGTACGATAGACATAATGGGAAGAAACAATTGGATTAGATGTGACGATAAGATTGATGGGTTGTAGTTGAATGTTTAATATTCATGAGAATGGATGCGGAAAATAATTTATTGAGCTATCGTGAACATGATCGGATAGAAATATGCAAAGTTATTACGTTAACATTAGTTTGTGTACTGATAAAAAATAAGTGTTGTATTTCAAAGAACAAATTTGATATATTTATCAGGAAGGGATAACTGCATTCGGGTTTTTGTGTGTAAAGAAAATACTTGATTTGAAAGAAAAATATGATTGAAAAATGGTATATCCAGTCAGAAAATACCACGAAATTTTGGTCAAAATTAGAGGTTTTTTGAGTGTGCAAACGATGCATAAACGATTTTTAAGAATAAAAAAAAAAAAAATTGAAGCTTTGCCAGAATTCAAAAATTTGACTGACTTTCTCTCTAAAATTCAACTGTTTCCTTGAATTTCATTGAATTTTAAACTTTCCGCTAATAACATTCAAAATTAAAAAAAAAAAAATAAGGAAGTTATTGATTTCACCCCGATTAACAAAAATCGAGTTTTCATCCCCGAGTGAAAAAAATAATTGTATATAATTATCTATAAAAAATGACCCTATAGAATTATACATGATTATATAAAATTAGATAATTATAATTATTTTAACAAAAACAAAAAAAAACTTAAAACTTATTTCATTTTTTCTGACAGAAAAAATTGAACTAAATATAACTAAGCGAATCAAAATTGATTAATTTGTTGCGGAGATATCGATAAATAAAGTTCAAATTTCCAACATGGCTGTCAATAACAAAAAAAATTTTATTTCGATTCTAAAATATATAGTACAGAATTAAAATGACAAAATTTAACAGAATATTTAATCATATAGTAATTGGAACATACGATATTGTTAATTTGGGGGGAACGTCTCTAATTTTTCAGGGGGATTCGAACTTCCACCTCTATAAAATTGTATAAGTATAACGAGATAGGTTACAGTAGTACCCAAAACCTGTCAAATGAAAAAATGACTTATGATAAGTGCGAAAATGACAAACAAGCATGAGAATTTTTGCGCTTACAGATTGGAGAAGAGAGCCATCTAATGATATAATTCCGCAAGCAGTAAATTCGACTTTTCGATGGAGAAGACCAAGTGAAAATTCAATTAACTGAAACATAAATTGATCATTGTGATAAACTAAAGATCCGCTTTGATATAATTTAAAGTGAAGAATAAGTATTGAGTACCTGATTTTCTAATTTATCATGCATTGTACAGCGATCCAAAAGTAAGTGTACCATAAAACTTGTTTTTTCACTCTAAAAAAAAAGAATATTCCAACTTGGTGGATTGGCAATGATTAAAATAATTATAACAATGATTATAAGAATTTTAGTGATGAAAAATAATGAAGAACATATGGGTCATTCCTTGCCAAATCGACAAATTTTTTACCTGACTCCCTTCGATTTCGTTAAGAGTTTTCTATCTTTTTATACTCCTCGAAAGACATTTTTCAGAATTTTTTTAAGTTTTTTTTTTTCCCAACTCAAAAAAAAATACGAATTTTTGAAAAATTAGAACTTTTTAAAGTCCATTCGAACAATTGTTTAGGTGTTAATATTTGCTGATCAGGTAGTAACTGCAGACTTACTCGCGGGGCCAATCAATTGTCCCACCGACTCCGTCACAAGGCCTTTTTTCGTGAGCTATTGCGAAAAAATTTCGTTAAACGGTTACACCAAATTCTTTATCAATTTTAGATGATACCTTCCTTACTAATAATCGACAGTTCGTGAATTATTACGTTAATAAACTGTAGGTAATTTTTAAGCCCGAGTCATTTTTAAAGTTCTCACATTTCAGTACCAGAAAAAAAACGTTCATAAGGATGGAAAAAAATACGTCAATAAAAGAAAGGAATTATTCCTTTTTACTTTTTTGAAAAAAATAACGATTTTTTGGATGGTAATCACTTAAAATTCTAAAATAAAATTTGATTCTTGAACTTTTGAGTTTATAGGAAAAAATCAAAAAATTTCATAGCAAAGTTATATATTTGGAATGGTCATTTTTAGATTTAAGTTTTCTATTTTATTGTTTTATTGCACCTTTGTACTTAGCAGTAAGTATTTTTTTTCAAAAGGTTGTAAATAAAGGGATTAAGGAAAATTCAATGTCCCAAAATTGACAAAGAAAATATTTTTAACAAAAAAAAAAAATTAAAAGCCGTTGTCGGCACATCTTCAAATTGGCAGGGATCATTGTAGAATTAGTTAATTTTTTTAGTTACAGAGCAAAAAAAAAAACGGTCAGACTTTGAAAAAATGACGGTTTTTTCGAAAAAACAAAAATATTTCACATATCTGGGTTTTTGAAAATTAAAAAAAAAAAAATTTTATTTAAACTACATTAGAAAACAAAAATTAAAAAAAAAAAAAAGAAAGGTCCGAAACGGTCAATTTTTCGAACTTTAAAATATCTTCGAGAATTCTCTACCAATCAATATGAACTTGTATGTTTTCTTTTTGTGCTTTAAAAACTGCGTTGAATACTTCTTTAAAAAAGAAAATCAAACGACAGATTCAAAAATTATAGATGTTTAAAAATTCACAAAATTTTGTTTTTCGGTATTTTTTTAAGGTTCAAGAGCTCAGAATGTGAAAAATGTTGCTTTTAGTTTAAAACGCTCAAATATTAATCGAAAAGCACATTTTAAGGCGCTTCAAATTCAAACAACGGAAAGTTCTAGGGTTGGCCCACGCGGTCGACTGATTTCCAGATTTCTTATCATCATTTATTACAATTATTTCAACCACAAATTTTGATCATTAGATCATCGTCATCATACAATAATTATTCACTGTCATCATGCTGATCAACATTTACGTCATAATTCAGCATCATCATTATCATGCTAATCACCGATTGAATCAATACTGATGATCATCATGCCAATTATCATAATCTTATAAATTAAATACATTACCTCTTTAATAACTCT
Source organism: Cotesia vestalis (assembly GCA_000956155.1). Classification (NCBI taxonomy): domain Eukaryota; kingdom Metazoa; phylum Arthropoda; class Insecta; order Hymenoptera; family Braconidae; genus Cotesia; species Cotesia vestalis. The sequence continues at coordinate 25,204 of JZSA01003326.1, forward strand.
ATTCACACTGAAAGTCATTACAATAAAACCAAAGATCACAATTGAAAACCACGCTGCATCACCAAAATATACAAACATCTGAAACCGATTTAACGGACTTGACAAAAATATAAAAATAAAATACAAAACAAATATACTCGATGCACTGAAATATAATATCGTCAGTAAAACAGGTGGTCCATAAAACTTTGAAAGCTTTTCACATATATCACACAACTCTGCATGAAATCTGTTAAGATGATCAATATCACTTCCAATAGGTTTACGTAACGGCACTTTTGAAACAAAGAGCTTCTGTAATTCAATGTTGGAGTCTACCCCAGATAACTGCAAGATAATCGAATTAATATTGTTGAACCGTTTGTAAAATGCGTCCAAGATCATTGAATACTGCATCATTATCAAACTGCTTATCAACGACGGTACAGATCTTACTGGTACTACTATCACTGGGTAAGAGCACATTAAAGAAATAACAAAACAGTTATACAGCACGAAATTGGTTAAAAGTATCAAGAAAACAGCGTTGTTTTTTATAGAAAAATATGCAGAGAATCTGTGAAGTGTCTTGTCTATGCGCATTAATTGGTTGATTACAATGATTATTATCCTTTGATGCACTGGATAGAAAATCCACATGAAAATCGGCAATACTATGCTAAAAATAATAAGGTTCATCACGACTGTTGTAGTTAGTAATGAGTCAAATTTTTTTTCTCGATAGACTACAACTACCGGTGAACAAACATTGTAAATGATCCAAATTATGATTAACAAAATATTATAAGCCGCACCGTAAAGAGACGAATCAAGAATTAAATCATTCTGAAGAGTTATTGGAATATTTTTTCCAATGATTTTTGAGAATTTCATCGACCACGGTGCTAACCCAAACAGTTTGAAGATAGTTAATTGGAAAATTAAAAATGCACGATGAATTGTGCTTGATGAATTGTTTCGTTTTTTAGTCTTGTAGCTATCGAATGAATTAGATTGCATTTTACACTGAGCTATGGAAATGTGAGATGATATATAAGTAACAATAAATTGTGGTCTGATAAAAAGTTATTACGGAAATAGCATGTACATTAATCCGGGAAATATGGTGTTTTTATTAAGTTTGCCAGTTGACATACGTTTCATTAATTAGGTAACCTTCGTGTTAATCGATAATGAATTATGAAAAGTGCTAGTCGCGCTGTTACAGAGCTTTTTATTGTATTAAGCTTCTATTTTCATTAGGCGAGAAACTAATTTCATTCGTTATGAATGATTAAATATAAGTTTGATAAATTAACAATACAAGTATTTGAAATCGTATAAAAATTCAATATTTCAATGCAATTAATAAGAAAATCATTTTTCACGACCGATAGTAAAATCAAAAATGTAAATGGAAAGATTTGTCGGGAAAATTTTTTCTTACAAATTTAAAAATAAAAAATAAGTACACGCAGAAAAAAATTTTGTTAAGATAATCTAAGATATGTTGTGGTAACAAATGAATTTGTTGACATAGGGATAACAAATCATATGTTAAAATAACAAAATTTAGGATATAACATGTTATTGATATGTTATAACAACAAAACAGTTTTGTTAGTATGGCAAAATCTTTCAATTGATTTGTCAAAATTCTATAGTTGGTATAACAAATTTTTTTTTTTGAAACAGCAAAATTGTTCTATTAAAGTAATAAAGAAAATTTGTTAGAATAACAAAGAAAATTTGTTGTAGTAATGAAGAGAATTCGTAAGAATAACAATGAGAATTTGTTGAAATAACCCATTGAGTATCATTATACACAATCATTTTCGTGATAAGTTTTTGAGGATTTGGAAAATGTTTTAGCGACAAATTAGTTTTGTTACTGTAATAAAATCACTTTGTTACAGAAACAAAGTCATTTTGTTACAGCAACAAAGTCATTTTGTGACAGCAACAAAGTCATTTTGTGACAGCAACAAAATGATTTTATTATCATTATTATCATATTTTTCATTTATCCCGTCTTTTGTTATTTCAACAAAATAATTTTTATGCGTGTAAATGAAATAAATTCGGACATTTTAAACGTTTGCAAAAAAATTTGTTACTAATCGAAGAAACATGTTCCTTTAAAGTTTTGATCGAGAAAATTAAAAAAATTTTTGGTTTTTTAAATAGGTGAGAATAGATTTAAAAATAAATTACTCATGACTTACGATAGTAAATAAAAGATAAACAATTGTTTTTTTATGATCATTTTTCATTATAAAAATTATCATGTTGTCTTTATATAAAAATTATCAAAATAAATTTTCTATTGAATTTGCTTGACTAATTTTTTTCGATAAAGTACCATGAATGGTTTGAAAATATTTTTTAATTCTGTATAAAAATCATTTTTTCATATCACTTGATATTTTAAGTTTTATTACAGAAATAGAAGAAACGATCGCCTCATTACTTGTTTTTTTTTTTTTATCATGAAAACAACATGATGAAATTAGAAAAAAAAATAAACCTATTAAAAAATAATTAAAAGTATCAGTACCTTAAAGTAATTGAATTATATTTGTAATTTTTATTTAAAAAATAGTAATAAGTTAAGGTTCGCATTATGTCCCATGATTACGGTGGATTTAACTGTAATTTTTAAAGAAAAATTTGTCCCGTGCAACAATAGAGAAACTTGGCTTACCTGGACCCTAAGATCCGGTGAGCTAGAGTATGTAAGAAAAAATGGATAAAATAGTCATTAGGACTTCAGTCCTTTCGTAATGTCACAATAATTAGTAAAACTTAGTTAATTTTTTTGAAACGTTTAGAATTTAATCCTGTATAAGTATCTATTGTCAATACTTAAAGGTCTTAATTTAAAGTCGTTTGAACCCATGTGAAATTACAACTCAGGTATAAAGTCATTATGACAATGCCTAATTCAAAGTATATGCTTAAGAAGAAATTGATGGAACCTTCATTTATTGTGCGAGTATTATGTGAAAATATCTGCTGTAATTAACTATACAATACTTGACTATTCTAGCTCTGCTCATTTAGGTCTTTCATTGTTCACCGGTACCCTTGTGATTTATGTATAATTCATCAATGCAAAAAGTTTAAAATACCTTAATAGCCATTCAATTGTTTTCTCATTTCTTTTTATCTGCAATTGAGGAGCTAATTTTCAAAAGGGTCCCTTTTCATATTTTAAAAGAACAGTTTTTTGATCTTTTAAATATTAAGTACTTCGAGAATTATAAAGATTTTTAAATGAAAATCGAATTTTAGCTTTATAACTGATAGCACTTTATAGCTAAATTAAAAAAATTCAATAAAAATATTTATAATTGAAGATAACCAGTTTTTTGTCTCGATTAATCAAAAATGAAAAAATACCCTTTTAAAACTCAACTCCTCAATTGATGTAACTCTGCCACTGTTAAAAATTTTTATAGTTTTTTTACTAAAAATGTGTTGGAAGTAATTACGCATCACTGTATGTTAATTATAATACTCAGTTTTGTAAATTAACTATTTATTGCAACTCAATTTAGGAAAATGACAGAACACTTTTTGAAATTTCCTAATGATTTATTGGCAATTTATTTTGTATTACTCATGCGGGGAAAGTAGTATCTTGACGCTCGCTGTTGCGGTTGAAAAAGAACCGTTTGCCCATTTTAAAATTACGCGTGAGATTTTTCATAAATAAAACTGTTATTTGAGTGCGACAAGTTTACTTGTCGCACGTAAATTATTCTTGGCACACGCAAATTTAGATGAAATTGGTAAAATAAATAAAATAATAACAAAAAAAAACACAATCGACATATTAAAACTGAATTGAGGTTGACGCGTCTGACAGTTTAATTTAATAAATAAAATTGTAATTAAATCAAAATTAGTTTAAAAACGAATATGGAGTCTGAAATAATACCGGAAACTCCAGAAAATTCTAGCGACGAATCCACACCACCTGAAATCCTGAAAAAAGCCGATGAAGTAATAAATAATTTAGTTCCTCAAGTATCGAGACCCAAATATGAAGCGGCTTACAATAAATTTATGGAATGGCGGAGAAATAAAAAGGTCAACAGTTTTTCTGAACCTATTCTTCTGACTTATTTTAGTGAACTTGCCGAAACCAAATTACCGTATTTTTTGTTCTGATCAAATAAATTTATCCTCATTTGTAATTAATTGATACTTTTTTGAATGCTTAATTTTTCAGCTATTATTTCTGGTCTGAGGAGGCTTCGCCCTTTTAAAAAATTCAAAAAATTTATTTTTTGTTTATTAATATTAATTTAATTTTTATTTATTGTTCAAAATATATTTTTTTCTTCTATTCAAACTTGTTATTTGTTTGTAAAGACTGGGGGGGCTCCGTCCCCCAACCCTCCGCCGGGGCTTCGCCCCTGGACCCCACCGGGGCTTTGCCCCTGGACCCCGGTTTGTGCCCACATATATCGCCGAATTTGTAATACAAAATAGTATGTGCGACTCGTGCGACGTTATCGCACTTGTTGCACAATGTACTATGACAATATTACAATACAGATATTTTTAAGAACTAAAATCAGAATATAGTAGACCAAATAATTTGTTTTTCATTTTATTTTTTTCAATTTACAATGTTTCGTCAGCATAATTCTGATTTCTTTAGGTAACGTATGTGTAAAAATATAATAAAATTATTTAAAACAACTACAACCAACTTATTAAGACATTATCAAAATTTAAATAAATAAAACCTTGAAATATTAACAAAAACACATAGTCACATGATACCAAATATTACGTTTGACATTTAGAAAATACAAACAACAGTCATGGTCAACATTTTACAATTGTCAATAAATTATAATTTTTCTAAAAATTCCGTGTTCAGCATAAATATTTGAACGTTATCAATTAATAAGTAGAAACTTAGTAATAATAACTTCCAAAACATATTTGCAGCTAATGTCAGTTGCTTACTACTACTAACATTGGTATTAGAGATGAATCATCACTTAAATTGAACAACAATACTTTTTAAGATGTTGATAAAAATTAGAACAATCATTTTAAATTATTAAATATAAAATTATAAAAAATGTTTACCATTTTCTCAAATCGTCTTTTAGGAATTTTCCTGCACTACTTTAGCATGTAACGGATGATGAAATATAGAAGACAAAAAACGTTGTATCGGGGCTTTATAAACTTGTAGCGACATTTCCATGTTAAACGCTTCTACTAGAGAAGTCTTTAGCGGAAGCGGTTATTTTAAATAGCATTGTATAAATTAAATAAAAAATATACTACGGCCCGAAACATCAGTACAGTACAACCTGGTTATAAGTTACTTCGGATGATCTACTCACTCTCACGGCAGTTATATCTATATATGAAATATTCTATGTGAGTAGAAGAGAGAAAGAAATATAACTTATAACCAGGTTGTACTGTAGTATGACTTTAACACCGGGCGGAGCGAATGTTCCCGGTTACATTTGAATTTTTCAATGAGACCAAAATACAAGCAATTTAGATTTTCTCTGTCTGTCTTGCAATTCACCAATACAAATATTGTAATTATACAAAACGAAATTCTATTTAAAATTTTTATCAATCACACGACGCGATTGTCATCACTTAATTTTTAGATAATCTTCAAAATTTTTTATTTCAATAATTTATTCATTCACAGTCCGATAAAACTTAAAAATTCAATTTTTAATATCCAAAATAAAACAACAACTTTGTCAAAGGATTTTTTTTTTTTAAATTTCGATTTTTTATGACGAATTTAACTGTTAATTTTTTCCCGAAAATCTAGAAAAAATTTCCTGAGGCCGCCATTTTGTTAATTTTTGAAAAAAAAACAAAAAAGATTCGATCACGCCCAAGATTATCTATTTATAAAACTAAGTTTTTTGTCCGATTAATTTTAGATGAATCTCCAAGGACTTATGATCGTCACGGCAAAGACCTTTTTTTTTGGAACTGGGTCAACACAAACAGCTATAACTTTGAGAATTATAAATTTTTTTTTTTTTTCTTCAAATTTTCGTGACTTCAAGTCCAAACATTGTGTAATAATGTCATATGATTACTTTTGTAAAATAACATGATTTAATAGCAAAAAAAAATTACTGAAAATTCTCATTTTTTCGTGCCTTTGACTACCCCTCACTCCTTAAATTTTCAGGATAAGAGCGGAAATAAGTGAGCCTGCGCACATTCTTCCCCCTCTTACCTTTAGTCAATCTCCATCTTTCACAGGCGTGCCTGGAAAATCATAGAAGTCCCCAACTACACTAAGAGTGGGGGTGAGAATATATATTGAGCACTTTCGCTTGACAACATTCAAAGTCGCTTAAGCCTTTACAGAGTTAAGTTCAATACTAAAAGTAAATAGTCCTACGTATTAATTCGTACTTTGTGTAATTCTTCTTACATATCTATTTCCAAATAGTGCAAAAATTAGTCATGGCTCTTTCAATCGACTTATTGGAGTTTCTGAATACAAACTGCTACGAACAACATATGTTCCGCAACGCCATTTACAACTCTGATAAAAAGTTAGTAAATAAACTGATAAAAACCTACAGCAGCTTGAAAGACCAAATCCTTCACGTTGCTGCTCACCTGGGGAACATTACGATCCTGAAGGAATTCATTCTCGCTGGAGCTGATATCAACAAGACGGGAGCAGTAGAAGACAATTGCTTTACACCACTTCAAAGAGCTGTTTCTGAAAACCAATTTCATGCGGTCAAGTTGTTGGTCCAAGCAGGAGCGAATGTGAACGCTTGTTATGAAGGAAGATGCCATGGAAATTGCTCAACCTTGAACATCGCCATCAACAATCATCCAGAAAATTTGGAGATGATTAATTTCCTGCTGAGTAGTGGAGCTGATTCCAATCAATCCTGCGACAGATGTTATACACCGTTGATAAAAGCCATAAAAGACCATCAGCAAGAAATTGTTCAAGTTCTTCTTAAGTTCAATGCAGATGTCAACTTACCGTGCAATTACTTTGGTGATAAAGTGACTCCTCTATACATGGCAGCGAAGCAGAATCAACTTGAAACAATCAAGCTCTTGTTGAGCAAAAACGCTAATGTGCACGCTTTAACGGCAAACAGAAATCAATCTGTACTCCATGGAGCGATTCCATCTGCTAATCAAGAAGTCGTCAAATTTCTTCTGACTGCTGGTGTTGATCCTAATATTGTGGATTCTAGTGACAAGACTGTAGTGGACTTGGGAAGTCATATGAATTACCGATTTACTTCAACTATCAAGGAACATTTAGTGAAGTTGAAAGCCGCTGATTTGCATTTAAGTGAACGCAATTTAGAAGTGATCAATTCTCAAGAGTTTAATAAAGTTTTGGATTCTTGTTTAATAGAAGTTGAATTGATGAAGAAGTGTAGGATTGCGCATACTCGAGTTTTTTTTTATGATTTGTTGCATGCTACCTCACAAAGTGTAGCTTTAAAATTTAAATGTGTAAAAGAAGAAAATATTCTGAACTATTATGAAAAATTTCCTTTGTATTCTGATTTAATTGATTACCGTTTAAAACAAGTTTTAATTAGGCAGGATAGATTAAGAAATGTAAATTTGTTTTTTGAAGATGTATTTTGGAGTTTACTACCAGACACTTTTGTAAGAAATATCTCTTGTTATTTGGATGAAAATTTTATTGAACAATTTATTAAAAATTTATAAAAATTACACTGGTTTTTTTTTTCTTTTTTTTTTCCCTTCATTCTAATTTTAGTTTATTTTAAGTAATACATATAATAGTTATAATGCACGATTTTGTTAAATTGGGAGAAACATCTCTAAATTTTCAGAAGATTTTGAACTTCCACCTCTATAAAATTGTATAAGTATAACAAGATAGGTTACTATAGTACCCAAAACCTGTTAAATGGAAAAATAACTTAAGGTAAGTATAAAAATAAACATTAAGCATGAGAATTTTTGCGCTTACAGATTGGAGAAGAGACCCATCTAATGATATAATTCCGCAAGCAGTAAATTCGACTTTTCGATGGAGAAGACCAAGCGAAAATTCAATTAACTGAAATATGAATTGATCATTGTGATAAACTAAAGATCCGCTTTGATATAATTTAAAATGTAGAATAAGTATTGATTACCTGATTTTCTAATTTATCATCCATTGTACAACGATCCAAAAGCAAATGTACTATAAAACTTGTTTTTTCACTCTGAAAAAAAAAAAAAAAAAAATATTCCAACTTGATGAATAGATAATGATTAAAATAATTATAACATTAATTATATGAAATTCGCTGATGGAAAATAGTGCAAAACATATAGTCTGTTAATATCGATCAATAAGAGAGAATAGGCCAAAGTAGGTATTAACTGGCATGTTGTCTAATAAAACGAGAGTATCAACATATACACTGATAATTCTTTGTATTCAATAAATCATTTCTTAAACATCATTTCTTAGTATTTAAAAAATATTTATTAGTATTTAAGAAATATTTCTTAGTATTTACAATATTCTTTAGTATTTAAGAAAGAAAGTGCAAAATAATGATAAATCTTCTCTTTTGTGCTATTCCTTAAAATTGTGTGAGAACTAATACATAATTCTAAAAAATTTTTTATCAAAATACCAAAAAACTAAAATCTTGTCAAAGTACTTTTGTTTTTTTCAACTCCGATACTAATTTTTACTCAAGCGGAACCCGTCAAAAACTGCTTAAATATTTTTAAATTTATTTTTTCCAGGAGTTTATTGCTTCAACTGACAATTTTTCTTCTTTGAGTGATTTTGTTTATCTGTTTAGGTTTTTCCGTAAACTTGTTGATAAAAAACTGTTTTTTTAATAATTTTTCAGTTGGAAAAGAAAACTTTTTTTTGTTACTTTTTTAAGGGATATCCCAATTTCCCCCCAAATAATAAGAAAAATTTTTTAGGTGGTAGTTGAAAATTTTTATTATTTACTGTAGAAACCCCCATGAAAAGAAAATATAAAAAAAAATATATAAATATATATAAAATATGTAGTGTAAATATATTTTTAATAACTAACTTTTGGCCGATATTCATATATATTGTATATATTTAAAATATGTCTTAAAATACATAAAAAATACATAGCTAAAAATATAAAAAAAAATATATTTTTAATATATAAAAAATATATTCATAAAGAGGTGTATATATTAAAATTATATAAAAAATATGTTTATTACAAAAAAAAATATAAAAAAACTATATTAATGAATATACATTAAAATTATGACTAAAATATATATTTATCATAAAAAAAATATAAGAAAAATATATTAATGAATAAATTTTAAAATTATATAAAAAATATATATTTATTATGCATCGAATGATACAATCATAAACTTTAAAAAGCACCTGGGGCTAAATAAGCACAAAACTTTTGTCTTTCTTGAGGTTACTGTTGTTGGTAAAACTCTTTTCTGGCAAATGATGATTTTGAAGAGAGTATTTTATTTAATTTGACAATATTAATTCGCGTTCCAAATGCCATAAGGGCGTATACCGGCAAAAGGTCCCAGTAAAAAGCCATAAGGGCGTATAAAAATTTTTTTTTCGGGAATCTGCGTATTTTTGTCTGAAATGTGCAGAAATGCAAAAAAAAATTTATACGCCCTTATGGCCCCCGGGACCTACTCCGGATGCCATAAGGGCGTATAAAAAAATTTTTTTTTTAGGAATTAACTTATTTTTATCTGAAACGTTGAGAAATACAAAAAAAAATTTTTCAAACTAGAAATTTTTTTGGACTTGGAAAAAAATAGGATTTTCATTATACACCCTTATGGTTTCCGGGTGCCACAAGGGCGTATAATTTTTATTGTACAAGTTGTGTAAGTTTGTGTAAATTTGTATAAGTTTTGTGCTTATTTAGCCCCAGGTGCTTTTTAAAGTTTATGATTGTATCATTCGATGCATAATAAATATATATTTTTGTTATAATTTTAATGTATATTCATTAATATAGTTTTTTTATATTTTTTTTATAATAAACATATATTTTCTATATAATTTTAATATATATTTATAAATATATTTTTTATATATTAAAAATATATATTTTTTTTATATTTTTAGCTATGTATTTTTTATGTATTTTAAGATATATTTTCAATATATCTAAAACATATAAATTATATATGAAAATCGGCCAAAAGTTATTTATTAAAAATATATTTACTATACATATTTTATATATATTTATATATTTTTTATAGATTTTTAATATATTTAAAACATATTTTTTTTTTTCATGAAGGGAACAACTAAAAAGAAATAAGATTCAGCGTATTTTAGTCTCAATAAATTTAGTATTTCCTTAAGGACGTTCCAAGAAAAAAACCGTTTCCTTAAAATTTTTTGAAATTTTTCGTACTTATACTCATAAGTATCCTCCATACGCAGGAATTTTATTAAATAGTCCTTGCGGCACTAAATTTTGAAATATTAGCATTCAAAATTTGTATATTTGACATGCAAACCCTATGGTGACCGACGTTCAAGCGAACGTTTTATTAAATATCAATCGTACTTAAATTAGGATTGTTTTAAAAAACTGAGAATCAATAATTAAAAATATATAAAGTATTTTTTATCAAAAAAAACATAAACAAGCGGTATTTATTTTTTTATAAAAAATGTTTGAAGTTAGTGACTTTCGATATTTTACGTGAGTGGAACTAAGTAAGCGATAGTCTATAAAGAGAGACAGCTATAATGCGTGAGAAAGAAACCAATAGACATAACCTATTGGCGTCTTTTTCTTGTCTATGAACGTCCTTAAGTAACCCGTTTTGCCCCCTCCCCGCCCCTCCCTAACTTATGAGCAATTTTGTCATGATAACAATGATTTTTAACAGCAACTGCAACAGAAATGAAATAAAACTATATTTTGTTACAACTTAGTGTTGAGCGCATTCCAATTAAAACAAAAAAAATTATAATCGTCAATTAAAGTGTGAATTGATTTTCTGAAAATTGAAGAATTTTTTCAAAAGGAGATGAAAATATTCTTATTGCAAAGATGCATTACTTTTATTTTGTTGTACTTTTATCACCATTATTTCGATCACCAATTTTTATTATCGTTTTCATCATGCAATAATTATTCACTGTCATCATGCTGGTCAACATTCACGTCATCATTATCATGATAATTTGTATCATTATTAATGATCATCATGACAATTATCGTATCATGAATTAAATACATTACCTCTTTGATAACTCTATTCACACTGAAAGTCATTACAATAAACCCAAAGATCACAATTGAAAACCACGCTGCATCTCCTAAATAGAGAAACATCTGAAATCGATTCAACGGAGCTGACAAAAATACAAAAATAAAATACAAAACAAATATACTCGATGCACTAAAATATAATATCGTCAGCAAAACAGGCAGTCCATAAAACATAGAAACCTTTCCACACATTTCACATAACTCGGCATGAAATCTATTAAGATGATCAATATCACTTCCAATAGGTTTACGTAACGGCACTTTTGAAACAAAGAGCTTCTGTAATTCAATGTTGGAATCTACCCCAGATAACTGCACGATAATCGAATTAATATTGTTGAACCGTTTGTAAAATGCGTCCAAGATCATTGAATACTGCATCAGTATCAAACTGTTTATTAACGACGGTATAGATCTTACTGGTACTACTATCACTGGGTAAGCACACATTAAAGAAATAACCAAGCAGTTACACAGCACGAAATTGGTCAAAAGTATCGAGAAAACAGCATTATTTTTTATAGACACATATGCAGAGTATCTGTGAAGTGTCTTGTCTATGCGCATTAATTTGTTGATTACAGTAATTATAATTCTTCGATGCACTAGATAGAAAATCCACATGAAAATCGGCGATGCTATGCTAAAAATAATGAGGTTCACCGCGACTGTTTTAGTGAGTAATGAGTCAAATTTTTTTTTTTGATAGACCACAATAAGCGCTGAATAAACATTGTAAATAATCCAAATTATGATTAACAAAATATTATAAGTCGCACCGTAAAGAGACGAATCAAGAATTAAATCATTCTGAAGAGTTATTGGAATATTTTTTCCAATGATTTTTGAGAATTTCATCGACCACGGTGCTAACCCAAACAGTTTGAAGATAGTTAATTGGAAAATTAAAAATACACGATGAATTGTGCTTGATGAATTGTTACGTTTTTTAGTCTTGTAGCTATAGAATGAGTTTGGTTGCATTTTACACTGGGCTATGGTAGTGTGAGATGATATATAAGTAACAATAAATTGTGGTCTGATAATGGATTATTACGGAAATAGAATGTACATTAATCCGGAAAATGTGATGTTTTTATTAAGTTTATCAGTTGACTCACGTTTCATTAATTTAATAACCTTCGTGTTGATCGATAATGAATTATGAAAAGTGCTAGTCGCGCTGTTACAGAGCTTTTTATTGTATTAAGCTTTTGTTTTCATTAGGAGAGAAACTAATTTCATTCGTAATGAGTAATTGAGTATAAGTTTGGTGAAAAAAAAAAAATACTTTTCCATGATCAATAGTACAATAAAATTTGCAAATGGAAAGATTTGTCGGTTTGAAAAAAGTTTTGACTAAGCAGAATAGGTTAAGAAATGTTAATTTATTGTTTGATGATATGTTTTAGGGTATAGGGTAGAAGTACCGTTTTTGGCCACCTTAGCACCGTTTTTGGCGAGTTAACATTTGAATTAATTTATAAAAAATTATAATATATTTTTTTTTTTAATTGTTTAAAGTCGCATAAACTACTAAGGTCATGAGCGACTACTGTAGGGGATAAACTTTTGAGATTGGAACTCGTTTTATTTTTTTGGGCTGAGCAGAATAATACACTTAAATATTGAAAATATTCATTGGTGTACGCCGGACTCGAACCCAGTCCAATGCTTTGGTAAGCAAGGGCTGGATCCGATAGGCTACTGCGGGCTTCTAAATTATAATATTATAACCATATTTTTGTTGAGTTTTAAAAAATTTATGTTAAAACAAATTGAGTTTGTAATGGTTTATTAATATAAATTTATTTCTATCGTTTATTTGGACAATAAATGGCCATAAACGGTACAGTGGCCTCAAACAGGACTTCTACCCTACTTCCAGCCACTTTTGTAAGAAATGTCTCTTGTTATTGGAATGAAAATTTTGTTAAACAACTTAATAAAAATTCATAAAAATTACCCTGTTTTTTTTTTTAAATTCAAATTTAAATTTATTTTATTTCTCATTAACACATCGAATCAATGGTCTTCATTACAGATTAGTAATACTGTTTTAAAAATATTTTCTATGGACGACGAGTTGTCGAGTTTTAAATGGACATAGGTTAACCAAGTGATCCCGTACAATCTATGTCGGTTGTACATTTTTTTTCAATTATTGTTATTTTCATTTTGAAGTTTATGTACGGAAAGAAAAACTTATTAAAAATTACGATGAGTATTTACAAGTGGGGTCAACTATTTTCATTTTTATTTTTTTTAACGAAATTTCTATTTGATTTTAATGATATATTTTTTTTATTTTAAAAATGCATAAAAAAATGAACAGTAAAAAAAAAAGTCGATAGTCACAATTTTAACAAATTTTACAAATTTTCAAAAAAGTTTATAGATTTTTCTTAAAATAATTACTCGTAAATAATTACCAAAATTACTATAGAAACATCGTAATTTTTAGGACAGGATATCGCAGTGTTTAACCAGAGCTCAAATATACGAATTTATATGATGCAACATCGTAAATTCTTATGAAAGAATTTGATATAAATATTACGCGCAGTGAAGCGAGTAACTAACGGATAATATTGTCTTAATAATTAGAAAAAAATCCACATCTATACACTGAGAGAAAATTTTATTTAATAGTAATAAAATTTTATTACTATTTAATAAAACGTTTATTTGGCTAATAAAGAGGAAGGGGAAATAAACAAGTAGGTTAGGTTAGGATGTCTCGTTGGAACATCTTTGTACTATTTATTTATTAAAAGATTTTACATTGAAAATATATTTGAATATATTATAATTAATTGATAAATATTAATTTTTTTTTTTAAATTATTTGTTTTAATGACTTAATATTCGTATGAAAAACACATATTAGTATTTAAGAAAATTTTATTAAATACTAATAAAATTTTATTAAATACTAATAAAATTTTATTTATATGGAATATAATTTTATTACTATTAACTAAGTTTTTTTTTTAAGTTCAAATAAACTTTTTTATTACTATTAAATAAAATTTTCTCTCAGTGTAGGAAATTTTAAGAACTATAAATGTCAATTTAAAATCATTTTCTGTGCTTATTCGTTAAATGAATCCTAAACAATTGTGAGATACTATATATATGCTGATTTCTATATTATCGGACAATAAATATCACACATTCACTGAAAATGCTAACAATTAATTAACTACGAACATTATAAATTTCAGGAGTAGATGTATTAATAACTTCCCTAAATTGAAGATATGCAGGTAAGTAAATTCATTAGTAATCACAAAATCGCTTAGAACATCACAATCTTTGAAGTCATCAGTAAACTAATGCTAACTTGTAGTAAAAAGTTTTTCCTTATTATACAAAATGATTTGATTTATGATTAATTTTTAAATCATTTTTAATCCTGTCAAATTGTATAAATCATTTCAAATAATATCTCTAATAGGCATTTGAAACGTAAAATCATTAAAAAAAATTTTTTTGACGTGATAACGTCTTATAAATTTGTGAACACCGGCAGCGCAAACGAAAAAGTGTCCCGTTCCGTTTGAGTCTGCGCGTGCAAGCGAGAGCGCGCAACAAGCTATAGAGACGCACGATTGGCCGAAGCAGTGAGATATCTCACTTAATATCTCTCTTTTCGCGAGACGTCAAAGCCAGCAGTTCGAATATTGTTCTATAACTAATTGTTCGTGATTATATTTAAACAAATTACTTAATTTAAAATTGTAAATAACGTTTGAAAATTAAAACTTAATGTTTTTAACTAGTTCTAAAAATATTTATGTCAAATTATATCAATTATATCAAATTATTATTATTGACAATACCAATAATTATTAAAAATTAATCATAATTTATATCCAAATTACGATATCAATTTTTAATTATCAATGTATTAATAAGTACTTTTTCTTTGTTAAAATAATTTTTAAATATTCAAAATTTTTAAATACAAAACAATGATAATTTAGTGATCATAATTCAATTCAATTCATAAAAGTATGCAATTTTTCATTAATCATTCTTTATGACGTTATCACGTAAAAATATCATCCGTAAGCCGACTATACAGGCAACCAATTTTTTTTATAAGGATTGGCTTTTAATTCGACTATTTGAGCTTATTTGAAGAAAAAATATTTTCTTGACAACATGGACTCTCCAAAGTAACGACAAATGAGGAGCTGATTTTCAAAAAGGTACCTTTTCATATTTTAAAAGAGCAGTTTTTTGAACTTTTTAATATTAATTACTTCAAGAATTATAAAGATTTCGGCATAAAAATCGAATTGTAGCTTCATAACCGATAGCACTTTATAGCTAAATTAAAAAAGTTCAATAACAATATTTATCATTGAAGATAACCAGTTTTTTGTCTCGATTAATCAAAAATGAAAAGATACCCTTTCGAAACTCAACTTTTTAAATGACTTTTCGTTAAAATAATAATCCGTTCATCTGATCCAAAATTTGGTTTGTCTAATTTGAAAATACACCTAGATAAAAAATTTAACTTAATTAAAGAGAAACAATCTTGAAGAAAATGATTTTCTAAAGATAAGAGAATAAATTCTTAGCACAAGACTAATTTATTAGCTCAAAAATTTACCTTCTTAACTTAACAAAATAATTTTTTTTAAAAGCTATTCTTAGTTTAAGATTGTTTCTCTTGAATCAAATTTTGTGAACGCCATAATCTGTATACAGTTAAATTTAATCAACTAAATTTGAGGACTAAAATAATCATACAATCGTCATATTGACGATCCATTGCTAGGAAACTAAGAAAACGCTGTACAGCTGTATAGCATATATTAAAAAAAGCGATGCGTATTTTTATTTTCACGGTTCTTTCTGCGCCGTCTAGTTCGCAAATTGTTAGTCTTGATGTTTGAAATTCATTCCGACGACGCCGTTGAAAGTCGATCTGTAAAATAAAAACGAGGAAGACGTTAAATTTATTAAGAAAGCAAAGCAATATAAAATTTATATTTATTGTGGCGTGTTTGAATGGAATATACTTGAATTTTAGAAGAATAAATGCATACTTTTGCACTAAAAAAAAAGTATTTTTCCTCCAAATAATGTTTTTGTTCAAATAATAAAACTGCACAGAAAAAAAAATTTCTTGAATCAAGAAAATTGTAAGAAAGACCGAAGCTATTTTGGAGCAAGAAGAAATTTTCTTGGCTTAAAAAAATTTAACTTCGTTCAAGAAATTTTCAATCTTCCTTAAGATTTTCTTGATTTAAGAAAATTTACGCTTGACTCGAAGACTTTGTTTCTTTCTGTGTGGACTAATAAAATTTTTATTGTGAAATTATAATTAAAATTGATCTAAATAATTTTCTTATAAATCAATAACATACCTTACATTTCAATAGCGCTGTATAGCAACGATGAGTCGTCTCGATGTACTTCTACTTGATGATATTCTGAATCCTCGTTCAAGTTCTCCAGTTGCTATAAAAGAGGACAGCAAGCTTAGTAAAAATCTAGCATCATGAGTCCAAATTACTGAACTCCAATTAACGTCAAAATTTAAAAGAAAAAATAAAAATTGAAATAGTTTACCCTAGCTTCGACTTTTGTTTTAGTATAGAATCTTTTCATCACCAAACTCAGATTACTTTTTGCTTGTTTCACCTAAAAAATCATTATTTCTTCATTTAAGTACAGAAAAAAAAAAAAAAAAAAAAAAAAAACAATAATTTAATAATTATTTCACAGAAAAACAACGTCCGTATAAAAATTTTTTTTCAAGTAAATTATCTAGAGAAAAAAATATTTATTTAAATGAAGTAATAAAAACTGATAGTTACAATAAATCACATCTAAAAAAATGAGTTACCTCTTTCTGGACAGTGAAATAGTAAAATGTCAATAAAAGGACCTCGATGATCATCGTCGAGAGGCATAGTTGATAAATGATAAGCTCTGATGATTCAATATCTATACCTCCCTGATTCCACGAATGAATATAATAGATAATGAAGGTAGCAATTCCCAAAGCATTCAAAGCCGCAAGAAATAGTGGTAGCTCATAGAACTTAGCCAATCCAGTTGCCATACCAGCTAACTCATCAAACACTTGAATAACACTCTCGATTTCATCATTAATTATTTTTGTCTGGTCTGATAGTTTGATGACTGTTCCGAAGCTCAGCTTGTCACCGTAGTTGGCATTTTTAGCGATTATATTGGTCACTCGAATCCGACTGAGGAGGAAATTAAGCGATAGAATGTATTGCAATACCATCCAACTGTAGAAAACACTTGGCATGACAGTAACGAACCATTGCTCGTATGGTTTATCGTATAAATCAAATGCTTTCAGCACTATCAACGCAATGGTCATGGAAAAGTGGAAGAGAAACATAACATAAAAAAGGAAGCCGTTTTTGACTTTGTGACCCGAGATTTCGAGCAATTTGGCGTCAATGCCTGTCATTCTATTGAGGATATTTACGTGGACATGTTGCTTGAACATGTAGGTCATCAGCACAATCCAGTATGACTGGAGGGATATACCCTGGCAGTATTTAACCGCGCCGTCTTCCATCAATCCAATATTTTTTGGAAAATACCCGGATTCGTAGAAGAAGTAATTGTAGTTGAGGTAAGTCATGTAAACGCCTAAAATAACGTTGTAGTACATTTGGTTGAATGTTATTTCGTATTCCAGGTTGTAGAAGTTCACGTCCAATTCCAACTCTATCAGTTTGGTCAATTCGCACCACCACGTTGACATTCCTAATGCTTTGAATACACCGTAATACAAAAATGCGAACGCTCGAGAACTCAGAGTGTAAACCGAAGGATTTCTATCCAAATTACGTAGCTGCATTTTGATAGTTTTTTACGCGTATTGAGAGAAGAACAAAAACCACGGGTTTATATTGTTGGTTGGTAATGAATACTGACATTGAAAGCGGACTAGTGCAAGCATATCGATTTCAAAATTGTCTGGTGGTGTTTCTTGCGTGATTGTTGATTGGTTTTTGCTATTTACGCCTGTTTGTCCGGGAAAATAATATACGTAAATGTATAATATTAATGGACGGGCTGGTTTTCAGGTGTTAGTAAACTCATATATGAACAAAGAAAGTATGTCTTTACGTAAGTATCGTTGAATAACTTAAATTTTTTTATAAAAAATCTGGAAAAAAATATTTTTGTAAAATTTAATTGGATTCTACGAAATTTTATAAGAATTAATGGAATTATATAAAATTTGTAGAGAATTTATGAAATTTCTTCGACTTATCATCATGACAGTTGGAAAATAAAAATTAGAAAAACGGTAGACCCTAAAGGCCATCCGTGCAACTTCCCGCTAATTTTATATCAGGAGTTTAAAACTGCACTAATGATGTTTTTGAGCTCTCCGAGCTCAGAAACACAATTTATGTGTTAATTTAAGCTCCCTGAGCTTAGAGGAACAACTTTTCTATGCTTTTGAGCTCATCGAGCTCAATAGTCTGATAAAACTTCGATAAAACACAAATTTTCAAACTGCAGTAACTTTTGAATAAATGAATTGATTTTTACGCGGTTGGCAGCATTCGGCGCAATTTTTTAAGCTCTATGAAGAATCTGTAAGTTTAGTTTGATCGAACCAATTTCGGAGTAATTCTGGAAAAACACTTTTTTCAGTTTTCTTGCGTCAACGATAACTCACGAATGAATAAACCGACTTTGACCGGACCGACGTGATTTTTTGATGTTAAGAGTTGATTAGTTTTTAAAATCGATCGGTCGAGCTGTTCAAAAGTTATTCCAAAAATTTCGAAGTAATGTTGAAAAAATCCTTGTATCCAAATATTTCGTCGAGGATATCTCTCGAACCAATCAAATGATTTTTACGTTCTTGGCGGCGATCGACGCAGTTTTTTAAGCTCTAAAAGTTATTCTATTGGCGGCAATTGATGTGATTTTTTAAGGTTGAGAGCTGATTAGTTTTTGAAATCGATCGGTAAAGCCGTTTAAAAGTTATTCCAAAAAAACCACTTCTGAGAAAAAATTTTTTCCTATTTTTTTTTGAGATTTCTCTAAATTTCTCAAAATCTATCGGTTCGAATCGGTTCAAATTTTCAGGAAATCTAAGTTCAGTGAAGCTCTTTTGAATGGCACCAACCGTGATAAAATCGGTTCAACCGTTCAAAAGTTATAAGAGGTTTACACACACACACACACACACACACACACACACACACACACACACACACACACACACACACACACACACACACACACACACACACACACACACACACACCGTGACACATAGTGACACCCTCGCGGGAATAGTCAGGGAAGCTTTCTAGGACCTCAAAACGTCGAGATCTGATGAAAACTCGATTTTCGAAAAACGGGGTAAAACCAATAACTTCCCGATTTTTGAAAATTTTCAATTTTCTTAGCGGGAAGTTAAAAATTGGTTTTGGAAATCATAAGAATTTTTTATGAGTAGATGTAAGATTTAATGATAATTTTTCGTACACATGGTTGACAAAGTTTAGTTTTAAGGGAGTTCCAATAGACATAAATGAACAAAAAATATAGATATCAGATAGTAAATTCCATAATAAAATTAAAATAGAGATGATAGTACAACTCGTGCTGCGCTCTATATGATAGGTCTTTGAGATCCTAAAAATGATAAAAATAAATTAAAAAAGGCTTGAATAATTTAAAAGTGCACGACTTATAATGGTTAATGAACTTTCAATTATTTTTTACTACCATATATTTATATTATTTTTGATTATTCCACTAATAAACGATAATCATAGGTTAATTCTTAAAATTACGCCCGTTTCGAACCTTCCCGCCACAAACCTTAAGCTCATATCGAAATATCGTCGCTGTTAGAAAACCGCCACTTCACGGCTTTATGACATAAATATCTATTTGATCTATAGTCGATAAGACAGGAATTGATGTTACTTTTAATTTTCAACCATCTTTAATCAATTTATCTAACATTAGGAAATTTTCGAATGCCAAAGAAAATTTTAATTCAACAAAAATAATAGTTTAAAAAAAACACATTTTTATAAATAAACCAAACTCAATAGTAAAAAATAAATAACAGTTTAAGAAAACTAAAAAAACACGCTTTTTATATAAAACCAAACTAAAAAATAGAAAATAAATTTTAATGAAGAATAGCTTAACAAATTTCAATAAATATAAATTAATTATAGTGCAGATAAAAAAAAAGTTTTATTTTTAAATAAAGCGTGAAGTGCTTTTTAAGATATTATCGAAATGATAATTCTTCTTCTCATATCTGTCAATGAAATATTTAGACGCTATTTTCACAATAAAACATTTTCTTCTTATTTACACTATTATTAATTTACATTTATTAAAATTTTTTAAATTACTCTTAATTAACATTTATTTTCTATTTTTTATTTAGGTTTTCTATAAAAAGCGTGTTTTTTTCATTATTTTCACTATTTTGCATTATGAGTCGTGCAAAGTCGTAGAAAATGTGAAATTGATTATTATACTTACACGTATAAACCCTGGCCAGCAATCAATGAAAGTTGAGTCTTTGTGGCCTGTCCAAACAAATAGGTAGCAGAATATGTCAAAAGTTATCATAGGATATGTTTTAAATTGAACCAGTATAGTGTATCGTCTTTCATTGCCTACGACTTGTACTCTTGCATGATCGACCCAAAATTTAGAGAATTCGGATGCACCAAAATTCTTGCCTTTGCTAACTACCAGGTTCCAACCGTTCTGAATTAATTTTACTAAATCTGCATCATCATCACGCAGTTTTAGTTCGTAGGTTTCCGATATTTGTGGGCAATCAGCGGTCACCAATGACACCACGCTTACAAAAGACATAAATATTACTAATGATACTTTATTCATTTTTTTAATTACAACAATAAGAGTAAGACGATACTCGATATATTACACGTTTTTAGTAATTATTTTTTTGGACGATTGATTATTTATAGTTTTTTATTATCGAAGAGATAAAAGGTGAAACGATGATTGGCTGTTTTTTTATCTGATAACTATAACTATAGTGGTCTTGTTCGTATTGTGTCTTGATCTTATTAAATATTATCTATCACAATCTTCCATATTTTACTAAGTAAATTTTTAACTTTCCCTTTTGAAAATTTATAATTTTCGATAAGACGCTAAAAACTTCTTCTACAAAGTTTTGAATTCTTCGAGAAGCAGAATATAATAATAATAATTCGGACATGACACACTGGTATATAAAAATTAATTTAATTCATGAAAAAAAATTTTTTCAACTAATAATATCATTTTTAAAGTTTTATCATATTCAATTGAGCAGAAAAATTATTGATGACTTAAGTAAAGTTTATTTGAACAAATAACTTTGCAGATCAAGAACTTTCAAAGTAATCAAATTATTAAAAATTATATTCTTAAATCGAGTTAATTTTTTTATCATCGTAGAAATACTATTAATTTATTTTATTAATAAAATTTTTTACTACAAGATAAAATATTTGCAAGTTAAAGAAATAATTTATTTATTTCCTCTAAAAATTGTAAAACATGGTTAAATACAAAAAAGACATTTTATAAATAAATAAATATCAAAAATTTAGAATTGATGAAAACATTCTTTTGAATGCATCATTCATTGACTAAGACTTCAAAATCAGTGCGCTCGTGAATCGTTCCTCTGTTAACAAACTTGCACTTGTTATAACTTGGAGGAGAAAGTCGTCCGGACCGTTGACCGTGAAACTTTGGGAAGTGTTTTTTAAGCCAAGCTCGACAAATTAGAGTAGGCTTTCCGTCTTCAGAAAAACCTCCAAGAACAGCTTTGTCCATTGTGTAGCCGTTACTTTTCCAGCGACTGCCAGTGTCACCAAGGAGCTATAGAAAATTGTTATTATTATTTGAAAAGAAATTTTTCGAATTCATAGTCACTATAAAACTGACCAAAACTACACAGAAAAGAAAATTTACTTGAACAAAGTAAAAAATACCAGTGTAAAAAAAATCGTCTTATAAAAGTCTCAAAAATGTTGTTTGTTTAAGATCTTAAACGTGACACAAACCAAGACTATTTTAAGACTCTTTCAAGAGGTTAAAATAAAATTCCGAGAGCAGATTTTTGAAATTTTGCTCTCGAATTTGTTATAAAAATTAATTTTTAGACATTTTTTAAGCGATTTTGGGAGTTTTTGACTGCAAAATTTTTGAATACGCTCTTTTAAAACTGAATGTGAAATTGTTATAAAATTATTATCCTATAATTTTAAGACTTTTTTTAGAGGCTCTGTTTTAATGTTCCAAAGCTCTGACACTGTGAGCTCATCTCAAAATAGTCTAAATTATTTTTTAAGATTTTTTCAAGACTATTTTAAAATTATTTTAAGACTATTTAAAGACGCTCTGTAATAATTTTTTTAAGATTTGTCGTTGTGAACTCATCTTAAAATAATCTTGAAAGGATCTTAAAATAGTTTTAAAAAATCATTAAAAAATTTTCAGACTATTTTCAGTCTCGGATAGCTCAACTGGTAGAGCCTTTGGCGCGTAACCAAATGATCCGGGTTCGAGTCCCGGTCTGGGGTGTCCGAATTATATTTTTTCAGTTACCGAAAATTCCCATTGAGTAAAGGTCCCCCCCCTTTCCCCTTTATCATTTATTTTCCCATCTCCCAAAATTCTTCTTCAATGACAAATTTAGCTATGAATTATGGCTCTTTAATAATAAGATGATATCACAGCAACAGCTTCAGAACATTATTTAGAGCGTCTTTGAATAGTCTTGAAATAATCTAGAAATAGTCTTGAAATATCTTAAAAAATAAATTAGAGACTATTTTAAGATGAGCTCACAGTGACAAAGTTCCGGAACATTAAAACGGAGCGTCTTAAGAAAGTCTTAAAATTCTCGGATAATAATTTTTCAACAATTTCAAATTCAATGTAAAAAGAGCGTACTCAAAAATTTTGCAGTCAAAAACTCGCAAAATCGTCTAAAAAATGTCTAAAAATTAGTTTATAACAAATCGAGAACTAAATTTCAAAAATCTGCTCTTGGAATTTTTTTTTTGCATCTTAAAAGTGTCTTAGTTTGTGTTACGTTTAAGATCTTAAACAAACGACAATTTTAAGTCACTTTTAAGATGATTTTTTTTGCACGGGTATTGAAGAACTTCATCTTCTTGATTTGAGTAGAAAATTTCTTAAACTAAAAAACTTTTCTTAGTTTAAATAAATTTTACTTGATTTAAGACGATGAAACTCTTCAAAATTATTTTCTTGGTTCAAGAATTATTCTTTTAATTCAAGTTAATTTGACTTTTAGTATACTAAAATGTATATTTGATAAAAAAAATATGATTAATATCATTATTATTTAATTATTTTTCAAATTAAAATGTAAGAACATACGTCGAAATCAGATGATGAATAGGCTTCTCCATTCCAAATATACTTGCAAGTATTTGAGTGGAACAATGCCTTCACTACTTTACCGAGTACTGTCACGTTATTTTTGTTAACACGACACACGTATTCAACAGGTCCTAGAGAGAATTTGTAAGCTTCAAGTGCATACCGCCTGTTACTAATTGTACCCGGCACCCAACATACTGTCTCTGATGAACAAAAAATCATTAATTAGATGCTGCTTTGATTTAAAAAAAAAAAGAAAAAAAAAGTGTGACTTACTGTCATATTTAGCAGAGCACTCAACACCCTTGAGTGTAGCATTCCGAGCTTCTTGACAAGTTCCTGATCGGCACTCGTAGCCTGTGGAGAGACACTCGGATGAATCATTACATTCAGCGCCCTTGTAACCGTAGCACTTGTTGTCACGTTGATGATATTTTTCCTTCAAGAAATTAAAAGCTTAGTAAATCAAAATATGTACAATTTTATTAAATTTAAGCGCTCGTTACACAGAAAAAAAAAAAATTTCTTGAACCAAGAAAATTGTAAGAAAGACCGAAATTATTTTGGAGCAAGAAAAAATTTTTTTGGCTTTAAAAAAATTTAACTTCGTTCAAGAAATTTTAACTTCATCCAAGAAGTTTTCAATCTTCCTTAAGATTTTCTTGATTTAAGAAAATTTACGCTTGACTCAAAACTTTCTATCTTTCTGTGTAATTTTTTTTATTCAATAATAAGACTTACTTGTAATTTTTCCGTAGAACATGTAATGTTTAAAGCAGTTGAACATCTGATATAAGTAAAGCAAAGAAGACCGAGCAAGAAAAACGACTTCATTTTAGTTACTTTATAATAAAAAATGGAATAAAAAAGAAGAGAGAATAAAAAATTTTTTTTAACTATAATTACAAATCACGCCAGATAAACAATGAAGTAACGATGTAATTTTGTCGATATTTATACTTTGGGAGTTTTGGGAGCACACCATAGATAGGGCTATTATATTTTTATCTATACAGGTCACAATGTGACGTTCATAAAGAAGAAATCATGAATACTGATGATAAAGTTGATGAAAGTCAGAATTGAAGACGTAATTAACAACTTTAATAGTACTTTTGTTTATTAAGGACAGTAATTAATAAATTAGAACAAGTAGACGCAAGTATGTTTAATGTCAATGTCACAATCAATAATTATGTTAATCACTCCATTAAGGTAGTACGAGCGCTAGGCGGGGTAGGGATAGATATCGATTCTAGCGCGGTACGCGGAGAGCAGTAATCATATGATTTTTCTCAATATATAGATATACATTTAACATTGGCTAATGGCGGCATTTATTTTTTTTTTTAATCAATACACTTTAATAAGTCGCGCAAGCCTAAACTTTCTTGAATTAAATTTATCACTAATATATTTACTTTCATTCACAAGTTTTTTAAAAATATTCATCGACAATTTTACGAGAAAAATACAGAAATGTATCAATGTTTGGAAGTTACCCCGTAAGACCAATGTTGAATTGCTCAACTTCAAAGTTAATTATTTATTTAAATAATCGGGCAATCTCCTTCAAATTTTCGGAATTTATTGAAACATATTTAAACTTCATATTTAAAAAAAATCAAGCCTTTTATCCAATGTTGCCTTGGTGCTCGTACTACCTTAAACACAATGGTAAAAGTAAAAATTTTGATGTTTATAGAACAGAAAGGCTCCACTTATCTTTGACCATTATAAATTAAATAATTAATTTTTTTTTTACTCAGCAGCGGAAAAATTTTGATTTTTTTAACTTCTTTTATCGTGAAATCTTTCTAACATTTAATGTTTCTACAATTATCATATTTATTGATTGTAAAGACCATAATAAATTCTGTGCCGAATAAAACCAATTGAAAAATATAAGTTGACGCTTATCTATATCTTTTCCAATTTTTTATGGTCAAATGATATTGAAACCCATCTTATATACAATTAGCCTACATTTATTACATTTTATATAATTTCACTCAATTTATAACATTTATAAAAATACCATTTATGTTGCAATCTAAAATTAAATTTTCTAACACATTACATAGGCTTATTTCGAATTTTATAAAATTAAAAAAAGTTTAATAAAATTACAATCAAATATTTAAGTACATTACAGCAACCGGCAACAAGATTTTATGAACTCCAGTGTTGATCGATTGATGACTTCAAACAATTTTCCAGTGCAAGTTCTTGAAAAATTCAACTTTCAATCAAAAGCAATGCCCCATACTTGAAGCGTCCATGTTGAGGTTTGAGCAAAAATTTGTCACAACAAACACTAAAAGTAAAATTATCAATTACTGTTTATGATTAATTAATATCCGTGAAAAAATTTTCTAATATGGTAAAAAATGATTATAAATTATTTTTTCATTCAAGTCATACATGACTATACTCAAAAATTTTCTCACGAGTTGCATTAATTGAGTGAATCAATTTAAAAAAAAAAAAAAAAAAAAAAATTACTTACAAATTACAGAAAAGTAACATCCAAAGATTGTAAGTCCCCATGATCTTCTAACCGTTCTTGCGCTTGATTCGTAAGACCCTCTTCCACCTTAGAAAATAAAATCCCAACAGTATAGCATTTCATAGAAGAAACAAAATTACAAATTAGCACAATCAACTTTAACTTCCAATACAATTAGTAAATACTATTTACCTTAACTCCTTCAGCTATTGCTAGCTGACTAAAATCTGTAATCAGCCATAATTTGTACCTGGTCCACCTTTCCTGAAAAACAAAATCCGCTTTCGATCGATTGCCGAAAAATAATATCATCAAGATCAAAAATTAATTACCGCTAGTTTGGCTATAGCATAATAGATTATCAACACAAGAAGCACGAAGATTACCGACGCATACCACAGTCCGTACATAAAAAGCTCCATTGGCTGGAGAGTCGTATTTCCTTTCCACATTTGGTTGATGTCATACCCGACAATAGCAGCTATGCCAGTCATATTAATAATAGAGATTCCCAGTTGTGGTGAAAAGAACCAGAGTACGTCTAAACGTATATCATCTAGGTCTTGTAGAATGTTACTGACTAACAAAATTTTCTGTTGGCGTGATGCGTTGTTCATCGTCGGTTCCTTTTGTTGTAGGACCCTGAAGCTACCAATATCGTCAGTATCGACCTTGACAATCGCGTAGTGTAGCTGTATGAAGCGTTTAATGACAACATCAAGCGACATGACATATTGCAAGACTAAAAAGTTTGAGAAGACGCACGGATAGACAGTCATGAAAAATTGGAAAAATGGTTTGCCTTCCAATTCTATGTACTTTGCTACTAGCACACCGGCACAAAGTGCCAAGTTGGCAATGAACACAATATAGGCACTGCAGCCGTTTTTGACTTTGCGACCCGTGATTTGCATCAGCCTATCATCAATTTCTTGCACTTCGTTCAAAGCGCTTATCAATGTGTTCTGTCTGCACCCATAGATGATCTGGATGAGGCCTACTATTCCGCATGAAGCGGTCTGAAGTAATTTCTGTTCCTTCACTATCATCACTCCAATTCTCTTCGGCAGAATTTCCGGAAAATAAACTACGTAACAGTAATTTACATAGGCTATGCCAAGGCTGTAGAGTACGTTCCAATAGGTTCCTAGAAGTGATGTGGAAAATCCGTAATTGTAATAGTAAAGAGCAGGGTTCCATTTGAATAGCTTCATGTAATTAAATTTCCATGGAAGCAATCCTATAGATTTGAACAGGATGAAGTACAGTAGCCCTAAAATTCCAATGCTGATATTTGATAAACTTTTAGTCAATGCACTTCGATTGATGAAACCTTGCGCCATCTTGGATTGTTTTAAGAGGACAGTGAAAGTCTAGGTGTTTTTATTGTCGCTGAACAATGAAGACTGACAACTAGTGAAGTTTAGTGCGAAAATATCGATTTCAACATGGTGTTGCGTGTATGTCGGATAAGTTTTTGTAATTTACTTAGCTTCGTAATGGAAAATGTTACACGTTAGTGCACAAAGTTATGTGTGGTGGTGCATTAATGTGCAGAAATGAATTTGTGGTGGATTTTATGACTGCTTATGAAGGTTGAATACATATTTACGTTTTTTTTATGTTCGTAAAGCATACTTCAAGGCATGAATATTATTGACGGGTGGTAAAATCGATTATGATGCTACTGTCTGTTTGAAATAGCTAATGTATCTTACCCTTCTTAAAAAAAAAAGATTCAAAACGATTCAACCCATGCAAAATGTATATCTATATATTGGTCAACTTAAATCGTTTTTAGTTACTTTAAGTCATTTCGAATCGTTTCAAATCTTTTTTTCTAATCAGGGTACATTTAATTGGAATTTTGGCGTTATAAAATTTGAAAGAGTACAATAACAAAATCATTTTGTTAGAACAACAAAATAATTTTGTTAACAATTCTCAGCTCATTTTGGTGTCGTTATAAAATAACCTTGTTGCTTTAGCAAAGTAAATTCGTTTTCTTGCCCTCCGGGCGAAAAATGGCAACTTTCGTCCCGCTGCGGTAAACAAAATTGCCACTTTCCGCCTTCGTCGGACAAAAAATAGTATACAGCCCTTGAAAAGTAAAAAGAAAACCTCAGATCACATGTTTGATCAACAATTATATGTGATCAGAGGCTTGACTTATTTTCCTTCCCAAGGGGTGTAATATACTATACCATAACAAAATAGAAAAAAAGAATTTGTGGCCGTAACAATATGATTTTATTGTCTTCAGCAAAATTATTCTACTATCAAAAATAAAATATTGAGAATATCTTCTCCTTATTAAGGTTTTAATTAAAAATTTTTTTATTGTTTTAACAATTAAAAAATCTTGGATTTAGTTCACTCTGCAGGCTAAAAAATTTATTTTAATGGTTGATTTTACAAATTACAGATGTCCACCGCAAAATAAATTGTTTGTAAAAAAAAAAGTAAAAATTGTACTATTTTATTTTTCAAGATCAAACAACAAGTTGACCATGAAAGTAAACAATGACTTTCTTCCTTTTTACATTGAATGATGGAAAAAATTCTAACCTACCGAACGTAGTTATTATTTTGCTGTTTAGGAAATATTACTATAGTAATATATTCTTTCAAAAAAATACAATGTCCTATACTAAAACTTATAATATTTCCATATCAATTTTAATTACATTTTTCTTTCCGTGTTGTAAGTAGTCAAAAGTAGTCTATGAACACATTCATACTAGCAAGCGCTAACTTCGGAAGAATAACAAATTATGGTGTCTTTTAAATACCTATCTGTAATGCATAATCTAAATCCAGCTTTGTATTATTCATATAATAAATAAAATTAAGCTATGATATGATATCTATTTTAAGTTAGTTATTTTAAACTACTTTAGTATCCATTAAAATCAAAAATGAACAGTAGCACGATTAATATTTAATATTTTTAAATCTTTTCCGTTAAAAAAATATTACATTTTTTTAAGTCACTAGAAATTTGAATAGCGCGCTACGCGCGCGCCTAAATTTTAACCAATAATGAATCGTGGCCCGATTTTGCGAGTTTCGACCTTTGACTAACTTCAAGACTATCGTGTATTTTAATTTAGAGGATGTATTTCAGTTTATGCTTACAGAAATCGCTTTAATCAACAAATCTAGATCAGTACTTAGTTTTAGCTATATAGAAAGATGGCGCTACTGTTTGTTTCTAATAACCATTATTATATTTATTTTTCTTTATTTGTCATCGGTAATGACGACGTTATCAAAAATAAGAGACCCCAGCGTAACATCGTAAGTTATCTTTTCTACTACAGTTACCCTTTAATCTTTTCAGTAATATGAGTCACAACCACCAAAAAAGTTTTTTTTCTAATTGCGCCTGAGATTACACACACATTTTTTTTATCCTAAACAATAAAAGTTTTTACAGACAAATTTTAACAAATCGTCTTATTTTAAGCCAAAAATTCTAAGCTCAGTATATGATAAAAATTAAAATCTAAGAATTTCCCGCTCTAAACTATAAACACTGCGCAAGCGTCGCTAACATATGTTTCTCATCAGAACCCGGCAAGAGTACGCTTAGTTACAAAGCCAAACAAATTTTTCTTTACGAGCGTATTATTGTGATAGTTAATCACTGTTTTTTTTTTTTCGTTACGTTAATTTAAATTAATTTTTCTATTATATCCTATTCTGTGACTTCAGGTATCAACGATTAAAAGAACTAGCGTTGTTTAACACAACAAAATATTGACGACGTAAGTAAAAACTTTTTAGTTTACTTCTAACCTATTTCAATTAAAAGTAAATTTAGTTATCTTTGTCACAGGTGTCTATTATATCATAAATAATTTTTCATACTATTTTTCATTTTTGAATTTACAAACTTTATGACAATGGAATCTCTAACAATCGAACTACGACCACAACTCCGATCAGGTTATGTTTATGTTCAATTAAAACCCAACAGGCAAATTCACAGTATTAATATATGTAAAGATGGTGATTCAATGACTGCTAAAATTGATGAAAAAAAACTAAAACTAAATCTTCTGCCCATTGAAGTAAATTCTTCAGTTACATCATTGCAATTTTTAGATCAGTGGGTTGTTTTTCGCATTCAGTTAAGCCAATCTACTTTGAACGATTCAAGTGACCTTAAAAACCACAAAAAGACAGAAGTTATAGTGACAGGAATTGAACTTCCTCCAACTCAGAGGAATCTTAAGCTAACTTGCACTGGTTGTAAAAATTCTATAACTAAAAATGAAGTCTTATTTGAAAGAGTCTTGTCACTTCCAAGTGAAGAGTGTGAACCCAGTGAATGGTTTTGCTGCTCGCACAGTGACGTCGATTACAAAAACATACTGTGTCCTCGTACTAATGATTGTTTTTATGGGTCACATTACTATGTTCTGAATACGAAAATATTGAGACCGGAATTAGTGACTAATGATAACGAAGTGACTTGCAATCGATGTCTGTCGGTACTCGGAGTTGTTAATAATGATGGCTCGTTTAAGATTTGGAGTCACAGCTTGCAATTTGCATCCTTAGAAGATTTGACAGCGTCTGGTGGGCAAAGAAAATCGCCTTTGGTTGATTTCAAGTTAGCGCTTAAAGAATTTTTAAAAAAAGGAAATTTGTATGAAGAAGTTCATTACTTTGCTTCTGAACATGGAAAAAAAGTGTCGTTGTTTATGAAGATAATGGACAAAAATTTGTTATTGTTAACGCAATCTTCGGTTGAGAGTTCCCTGGAGGTGATGCTGAATGAACAACGTGCGATAAAAGTACTGTATAAGGTCTTAGATGATGGTTCGGAACCTTCAAAAGATGCCTCGAATCTCAGTGCTTACCGGTTAAGTTTGTCAAGTATTAATGCGACTGTGGATCATCTTACAGCATCATCGCTAAAACTTCCACTGATTTATCGTACTACAGAAACTTATTGTATTGGTTATATTTTATGAATAAATTTGTATTTGTACTATATTTTTGTATTAATAAAACTTCATGGTTAAATTTTAAGATAAATATCTTGGTTTATTTATTTAATTTGTGGTCATGGACCAGCTGCTCCTTATGACCGTATATCGAAATTATTTA
The DNA here is from genome assembly GCA_000956155.1 of Cotesia vestalis. Classification (NCBI taxonomy): domain Eukaryota; kingdom Metazoa; phylum Arthropoda; class Insecta; order Hymenoptera; family Braconidae; genus Cotesia; species Cotesia vestalis. The sequence continues at coordinate 56,563 of JZSA01003326.1, forward strand.
TACTTGTTTTACATCAATCGAAAAATGTTATAAAAAAAAATTTTTTTTAAGCTCTTAAAAGTTCAAATAAAATTATGTTAAACTTCGAAATAATACAATTATTCAATTATCAATGAAATACTTATTTTGATTCTTCTAAAGAAATATCCTCCCTTAATGACTTAATTTTAAAAAAAGTTATTATTGATTTGTTTAAAATTAAATTGAAATATGTGATAAATTGATTCAAATGAAATTTACTTTATTGAAACAATATATGAGTACGTAATCCTATCTAACAATAATTCATATCGTGCTTCAATTGTTCTAAAATTTCTGAAAAATTTTAATTCAAGGACATGTTAACACTGTAGTAATTTTGAGATTAAAGCTTGATTGTTTCAATATATATAAATATTTTTTGACATTTTTCTCATGTTAAGTAAGTTCTTGAAATTGACATATTTTTTCATTTTGTCATGATAAAATTTTGGGTCAGAAAAAACACAGAAAAGTTTTTTAACTTTTTTAAAAAGTGTATAATAAGATAAAAATGTTAAAAAAACGTTTGAATTAAGACCATTTTTGTAGAAGTTATGAACAAAAAACAAAAATAAATTAATTTCTTTTTTTAATTCGATTTTTTTTTAACTGGTGACCAATAAATTCTCATAATTTATCTGAAAGAGATTTTGATTAATACTTGAAATAATTCAAAAATTACGAAAATCAAAAAAAATTTTTTTTGAACTCTGAATTGGAGTGGAATTACTCTACACGAACTTGAATAGGTATAAAAATTAATTTTTAATAATAATCAGATAAAAATAATAATAATAATAAAAATAATATAACAACAAAAATAAAAATAATGACTACAAAAAATTTATAATTTAGCTTTAATATCTGGTGAATTAGTAATTACAGTACAATTTACTATGAAATAACATTTATACTAAATTATAATATAATATTTATAATTTTTTAAATAATCGTAATAAAATTTTATATATTTTTAGACATTTCTAGATGTATGTAGCTTTAACTACTATTTTTTCCCAAAATCTGAAAAACATTTTATAAAATTACTAAAATCAAGTTTTAATTAGAAAAATACTTTTTTTATTTTAAAATCCTTAACGCAAGTATCTACATTGTATTAATACATTGTATTCATTATGTGGGTAGTCTTAGGGTTAAGAAAAATAGATTGTCCTTTTGGTATTGTTTGTAGTCATCTTTGTAATATCTACCCTATATTAGTACTATATATTCTTGGTACTAATGTCTAATGATACTTTTAATGACCATTACATTCTTTTGCAAATTAAAAAAACTGCTACTGACTACCTGACGTCTAATGGAAGTTGATTTGGGGGTCTAGTCTGGAAAAAAGGGAAATATTGCTCATAATCATTTTGAATAGAGCAGTCCGATAATTAGTTTTTTAATTTCTTGAGGAAAAGGGAGAAAATGGACAATTCTGCCAAATTCTGAATATTAGTTATTCCAAGTTTTGGTTTTCAAGTGATCGGTTCTGTTTCAAGCTTGAAACTTTTGCCTCTATTTAAATTTTAAAGTTTATTAAAAAAACAATGAGTTATTCAACGGACGGTGTTTGTGAAGTTTTTAATGGAGCAGACATGGAAAATATTAAGTGTAAGGAGCAATTAATCAAAACTGGTAAGTAATATTAACTCCAATAAAACTTTAATTATCTATTGTTTGCGTTTTCATTAGTTTTTCGAAAAAATTTCAAAATAATCAATCATGAATTTATAATTTGCAGGTGTATTTTGTCCACCTCCACCTCGGCCATGGATTCATACGGCTCTACTGGACGAATCACGACCTTCATGCATTTTTTCGGTGATGTCGTACAATGTTTTGAGTAGCTCTTACGCTACTCCGAAAATGTACGGGTATTGCCCGAAAGAGGATTTGGATTGGGTAGTCCGGGGGGCAGAACATTATGTCAGAAATATGTCAGTACGAAACTGACATCATCTGCCTCCAGGAAGTCAAGATGGAGCAGTTCGATTTCTTCTTTCTTCCCAACCTCCAAAGCATGGGGTACGAAGGGATTTTTGCTCCGAAGTCACGAGCTTTGACGATGTCGGAGCCAAAGAGGAGGCTGGTTGACGGATGTGCCATTTTTTGGAAAATAGATAAGTAAGTACCAAATTTTTATAATGCTTATCTAATGGTTGATTTAAATCAACAATTTTATTATCTAATATATATTTTATCATTTTATATTTTCCTTCGAAAGATCGGAGTTGGTGGAATATAAGACTCTAGCAGTAGAGAGTGGTGCTGAATCTTCAAACATGCTGAACCGTATCTGGAGTCGTGATAATATCGGGCTGTTAACTGTATTAAAAACTACTGCAGCCGCTTAGACTCATGAACTACCAGTTGATCAAAATGACATCGAGCAGTTTATTGCAGTAGCAAATACTCACTTATACCGGGACCCGAAATTTCCTGATGTCAAAACTATCCAATCCATATATGATGCTGACCAGAGAGATCGTCGCCATGGTAGAGAGCGTAAGGAGTTCGCCTGAAAGAATCCTCAAGTTCTTAGATTTTAATGCATCGATAGATTCTGGTAAGTTTCTGAGCTTGGCCAATTATTATTGATAATAATTGTTTTCAATTATTAACACCAAAAATTTTTACAGGGGTATTTCAGTTTCTGTCGACGGGTCAACTGCAACTGAGTCACTCGGAGTTCCACACAGTAAAAAAGGTTCACTTAAGCCGAGAAAATATTTTTATTCCGAATTATTTTCTTGAGCAAAAACAAATTTTTTTTTTATCCAAGAAATTTCACTTATTCCAACAAATTAATTCCCTTGCTTTAAGAAATACGTATATTAATCCAAAAAAATTTATTTAAGTCAAGAAAATTTTTTTGTTCTAAGAAAATTTAGTCCTTGCTCCAAAAAATTTAGTTTTTGATAGAAGTAAATTTTCTTCTCTTGAGAAAATTTCTCTCTTGCTCCAAAAAATTAAATATCTCGATAGAAGTAAATTTTCATTAATATTTTTATTGATTAACATATCAAATAAGATGGAAACATTTTTTTTCATTCAATATGTATAATTGAGCGCTAAAATAATCTAAGATGCGTATCAAATATTTCAGAGAAAAATTTTCTCAAGGTGAGAAAATTTTTTTTCTCACCTCCGGGCGGAAAGCGTCAATTTTCCTCCCGCTGCGCTAAACGAAAATGCCGCTTCCCGCCTCCGTCGAGGAGAAAAATAGTATACACACCACGGGAAGTAAATAAGAAAGCCTCAGATCACATGTTTATTGACCTCGGCTTCGCCTCGGACAACAATTACATGTGATCTGAGACATTTCTTATTTTACTTCCCTAGATGTGTAATATACTATTCTCAGCTGAAGTAGGTAGCGCTACTTCCCTAAAGTATCTTAAAATCTTGATCGAATATAAAAATTTATTGTATCAAGTATTTATGATAATTTGAATTAAGAAAAAATTACTTCCACCAAGAATAGAATTTCAAGAAAAATTTTTACTTTGGCCAACACAACTTCGGTCTTCCTTCAGGCACCCGAAAATTTTCTTGAGCCAAGAATTTTGTTCTTCAGTCAAGAAATTTCCCACCAGCTAAAATTATAATCGGCTTGGAGTCCGCAGATTATGCCATATACGAACTACACATATGGATTCAAGGCGATGATCGATTCCATATTTCATTCGTCCTCTAACATAGTGTGCCTCGGAGTTTACGGCCCCATTCCGCAAGAATTGTTCGACATCTATTGTGTAGTGGGCTGTCCGCACGGTTTTGTTCCATCTGGTGTGTATAATTTTATTTCTTGGTTTTTTCATTTAAATTTTGAAACCTTGAAAATTTTTTGCTTATAATTTTCATTTTTTTTTTAGATCATTTCCTGGTGATAGCGGCTTTTCAAATGACTGCCTGAATAAATTTGATAAAGGAATTACTCGATCGATTTTCTGGTTGGGATAGTCAAGTACAAAGAAAAATAGTCTGAGATTGTACAAAAATATTAATTTAATGTGATATGTCTAAACATTTTTGTATAAATGTTGTTATTTATGATATTAAGTAAAATAACAAAAACTAATATTTTTTTAAAACATACATTGAAAATTTGAAATAAAAAAATTTAATAAAATGCTTAAATTTGTTTTATTCTTTGAATATTTAAAAATTTGGTATTAAATAATATATTTTTTAATTATAATTAAAAAATAATTAATACTATCATACTTTGAACTGATAATTAAAAAAAATTTTTTTTTGTAAACTTTGAAAATAATTTTTTGCAATCTTATTTATTATTATTTATAATATATTAAATATTTGATCATTTTATCTTATTTTTGTTACAAAATCTTTAAGTATCATAATTATTACTTATAATGATGTAATTTTTTAAATTTAAATTAAAAATTATGAAATATTAATTAAATATAAAACGTTATAACAAAAATATTAATAAATTGTTGGTACAAGTGGGTGAAAACCTGTTATTTTTATCGTTGCGCGCGCACATAGTCCTACTACGTATATCATTACCCTCAATCAGCTGATAAAAGTAAAAACACAGTTGATTTTTTTGTATTTTTAAAATTAATCACGTGGTTATTATAAAGTGTTAACAAAAGCTATTTTTTGAATGATCAAGGTTACAAATTTTGAATTCATAATATGATCAAAAGATCAATACAGTAAGTATTGATTTATTTATTCGCTAACATTTTTTCTTTTTAATTTTTTAATAATTTTTTCAAAGTAAAGTGTTAAAAATCTAATAATTTTTTAGCTGAACACAAAAAATTATTTTTAAAATGAAATTAAATGTTTTGATTTTTGGACTTATGACAATTTGCGTTGTTTATACGTCAGCTTACAATAAAAGTTGTGCAAAACTTGGAGAAATTGTAAGTATCAGTTTTATTTTAATCTTGCTATCAAAATATTAAAACTGAAAGTCTTAAAATGATAGCAAATTTCCAAAACTAGCTGAAAAAATTTTTCTTCGATACATTTTTTTCTAGTGTAAAGACGAAGCTGACTGTTGTAATAAATTCGATGGGTGTTTTTTATCAGTAAAGGAGCATGTTTCTCGTTGTCAAGGCGATGGTAATATTTTTTGCACGTTTAAAACTACTTATTCAAAAATTCGCGGGTGTTAAAACGATTTTTTTGCAAGTTTATAAGGACTGTGTACCGTGTGTCTGAACTGCCACGCTAACTGGTGGTTAAAATGTACGTCGGGCAAAAATATTGGAATGTAAAATGTGTTTTATTTTTTGTTAAAATATATTAACCGATTCTCTGCGTTTTTTTTTATTTATAACGTCTTTTTAGATTATAAAACAGGTGTGAATTCATCAAGTCGGAATCGTCAATTTAAATAACTCGACAAATTTTATTATTTTTTGCTGAGTACCAATGACGCTTTATAAAAAAATCACAAACATATTTATATGTTTACAAATAGAATTTAACGCTTGAGGTTATGTTTACATGGCTACTTTACTTTGAGAGTATGTCAAGAAATTAATTTATCGGAAATTTTGATCAATTTTAATACTGTGCTGAAATAATCGAAATTTTTCTCACAGCAATCTTTTGGTTTTAATAAAAATTTATTTGATTTGGAAAAACAATTTCACACATAGAATTAACATCCGAGCTCATGAGTTTCATCGGAAGTCTAACCTCGTTATTTGCCAACCGGTCTATGTGTATAGTGGCATTGCACATGCGCAGAAAGTTCGTAATTATCACATCGACAACACCCGCGAACTTTTGAAAATTCAAAATGTCCATAATGAAAAAAATGATTAACTACTTTATAATAATTTTTTTTCAGGCTTACTTGATAGCAGTTGTAGACATCCGATAGAATGTTCGAGAATTTTGGGAGGAACTTGTAAAAATGGAATTTGTAACTGTAAATCAGATCATAGAAGATACAATAGGCATCGATGCAAGCCCCGTGAGTAACTATAGCTCCTAAGTCATTAATCATAAATAGAATCTAAATTATGACACTAACCCTTTGATTTATTGCAGGTCACCTGAAACCGTGGGCTAAATGGCACGACGAATGAAGATTTTTGGCTAAGAGTATATTTATAAAAATGAAAATTATTTATCGTATAAAATTGAATATTATAAATCTAATAATTAACTCTCCACTTTCAACTATTAAATAGGGTAGTGGATCTCTTAATCCTCATTCGTTCTACAAATTTTAATATTTTCAATTGTTTATGAATATTTTTAAAAAAGTTTAAAATATCTAAAAATTCACACTTGACACGCTAATTTTATCGTAATAAAAACAAAATAAAAAGCGTGTAAAAAAAAGAATTATCAGCAAAAAAAAATTTTACCATGGCACTGCTTGTAAGAATACTTGATAGATATATCGACTATTATAGTAAATAGTGCATAATAAAAGATAATATTTATTTATAGCTATGTATTTACCATAGATAATTAGAATTAATTTATGTCTTAGAGATCAATAATAATTTTTACTTATTTTTCACAGTAAATATATAGTATAATGGCAGCATTCCTATGATTAAATATGACAACTGATGACTAAATACTTGTTGTAGATAAAATATCAAATTTTTTTTATCTTTGAATAAATACTATTACTATTTGATAAAATTGTCTAAATAATTATTTTTACTGCTAAATGAATCAAAGTTAAAAGTATAAATATTTATAGATGTATCATTAAAGGTATATTAAAAAGCTAGGCTCCCTAGTCTTGGCCCAGGCTCGGGTAATCATGGGGTTGGCCAAGGCTGATTACCCAGTCTTGGCCCAAGCTCGGGCCAATATCGGTGCGCCAAGCTTGGTTGTCCAGTACTGGGCCAGCGAAGGACCCATCATTCAACTCTGGTAGTTCTGACATGGGAAGGCATATTTCAAGAAAATTATGAAATTTTTTTTATCGAAAGATAAATATATTAATAATTCACCACTAAAATTTCAGATCGATTTACCACACCGTTTTTAAGTAATGAATTTTCGAAATTGCATCATTTACACGCAGAGGTATAGAGAGATGGATAAGTTAGTATGAAACCTTCCGTATCACTCGAGTGATGCAACCCGAGTTAAAATTAAAACATTAATTCGAGCCTCAAAATCCTACTTTTTTTTATGTTGAGCTTACCGCTAAATGTAAAATACTATTTTAACTCTCAATGTACTCAAAATAGGGTATGGAGGACAAAATTAGTGTTTTAGAATAATATTTTCAACCTTCAAAACCTAGGATCGCTTTGAACACCTTTTTATGCGGTACTGCAGCCTACTAAGAGCATAAGTAGATTAATTTTACGATTTCATGGAATATAGAATTTCATCAGTTTATAGCTGAAAATATTAACTAAGTCCAGTTTAGATATGTATTTTCTTACTCAGCTCGTCGAGTAAAGTCAAAATATAGCAAAATTTTTAAGAAGTTCTATCATGAGAATCAATGCAATAGTTAGATTACGGTGAAATCTACTAATATCGCTTTTTTGTGATTTTTGTAAATGACTCATATTATTGAATCTTCTTCTAAAAAGTTGATGGCCGAATGTCGTATCGTTTTACGGCACTTCTGTGACTATATTATTCGGTTGTTGATTGGTCGACTGAGATAATGGTGGGATTTTTTAAAGAATGAAGGCGAACGAAGTGAACGTGTTATGTCTAGTTTAATTAAAATCTCTAATCTTGTAGAATGAAGATAAATTAGAATGAATTTCATAGCAAACTTTTTTATTATTTCTGATTTTTTTAGTTCTGTTATACATTTACTTAATTATTTGGAAAATTGAAGATTTCGTTATGCTTTCAAATTAGGGACCCACCAGAGCCAAGACAATCTTCCCGAAGTCAGAGTTTCCAAATACTTCCTGCAATACATTAGATAAATTTATATAGAAATATTCGTATTTATCAATGAAATTAAAAAATATCACCTTTGTCTTATCAGCAAGAGATATTCCGTAAATATTTTCATAAGTTGTTTTTATAGTCCCCAAATCAATATCCGAGTGCCTGACTAAAAATCGGATCATTTGAGGTGGTCCACGATCTCGAAGTTGATTACCGAATATTTTGTGCATTTCATGAGCAAAGTATTCATGTGGATTTTTTGCTAATTTAACTGAGAAATAAAAAGTGAATAAAAAATTAATTGTTGTTAATTTTTAGTATTTGTTAACTGATTACTAATCAATGGAAACAATTTTTTTGATCTTCTTCAATTTATTAGAGTTGTATTTTATATTATTGCAAAGTTTTTGGATAAAAAAAAACTATTTGAGGAGTTATTCTGGTTTGTAGCTTTTAATTAAATTAAAAGATTCACTTTTAACTTCCCACTAAAAGAAATTGAAAATTTTTTGAATTTCCGGTCCGGTCAAAAACGGTTGATTCGTTCGTGAGTTATCGTTAACGAAAGAAAATCGAAAAAAGTGTATTTTTGGAATTACTCCAAAACTCCTAGTCCGATCAAACTAAACTCAAAGATGCGAATACCGCCAATTGCGTAGAAATCGATGCATATTTTTAAGTTATTGCGGTTTAAAGATTTGAAAAATAGTGTTTTATCAAATTTCTATCAGACTTTTGAGCTCTTCGATCTCAGAAGCATACAAAGCTATTTTTTGAGCTCGGAGAGCTCAAAAACACACAAATTGTATTTTTAAGCTTACAGTGTCAATTTAAAATTTATTCTGTTAAATGGACACGAACAAATGTTAAATATTTAATATGAAAAATTTTAACACAAAATTTTTTGACGCAATGATGCAAAATTTTTTACTTTGTACATTCTAAAAATTTTTAATTAAATACGTTTTAGCAACCACTAGACTTTCGAGCTTGAAAAAGTATAACAATTATGTTTTTGAGTTAGAAGAGCTTAAAACTTCGGAGTAGATAATTTCTCGAGCGTTTTGAACTTGTATATAGCGGATGGCCTGTTAGGGTCAACCTTTTTCCATATTTTTCTTTCTAAATTCGTACAATTATTAACGTATAAATTTTTTTTATTTACCAATATCTAAATAAGCCTCTCTCAAGTCGTTCTCCCCAAAATTGTTTTTAATAATAACATCTTCAATATCCTTGCCAGAAATCTTTTTGTACTCGACAAAACTTTTCCGTAAATCGGGTAAACTTCCAGTGGCTAACACGGAATTGAATGTCACCTCATTTTGGTATTTATAAAGAGTCTGAGCTATCTCAACAGCTGCTCTATTGTCTTGGCTAAAGTTACTTCCATTCCTTGTACCCTGTTAAATAACTTATTTTTAAAGTCAAGTTTTGATTATTAGTTATTTAAGAGTCAATGAAAATAACTTACAGCACTTAACCATACAAGTAGACTTCGGAAGTAACCAGATGTATCTCCCTTTATGTCGTTGGCTAATTCGTAACCATATTCTATCCAAATAATGTCAATTTTATAAGTGAATATTATAATTTGTATATATCAGTAATTTCTTACGTTTTTTGTAGTAATCAGAAACCAAGTGGACGGCTTTGTTGCTCAATGGAACTAAAGTCTCGATGAGATCGTCTTCCCACGTACCCCAGCCGTTCATGGCAGTATATAATACTTTAGCAAAATATTCCCATGGAGGTGTAAATAATGGAGATGAAAACTTCTCCAATCCGATGGAGCCTAAATGGTTTACTTCAGATACCAAACTTTTATTATAATTATCTTCAAATTTAGTAGCTATTTCTAATCGCTGGGCAAGACTTCGAGTACAAATAATTTTTATAACTTTATTTGTAGCTTTCAGTTGTATTGCTTTGTATAATGCTTTTGCATCTTCTTCAATATTTATCGATTGTGGCGGTTGTACGGCCAGTTTACACTAAAATTAATATTGAAAAATTGATTGAAACTACAAAAAAAAAATTTTAATTTTGAGCAAAAAATACCTGTGAAAAATTTTCTAATATGATCATAAATATCTAAATTTTATGTCTAGCATTACATGGTCGATAATAAAAGCTCTTTTACAGAGTTAACAAAATTGTTCTTATTTTAGAATTCTACACTTCAGACTCGACTATCTTGTAACGAAACGAATTAATTAGTCTCCATTAGAGATTTTTACCACTACCTTTGGTTTAAAAATTTTATAAGGCCATATCAAACTATATCAGGACATATAGACCTATTAAATTATCTGATATGGACATATGTCAGTACATCTATCAGTACAAACAATAATACGTTCAAAATGCCTAATTTCTCTATCATCGTCTATGAGCATTCATTCCCTGGCGGATTCGTGGTCACGGTAAAATGATCGTGAAACGACGGTGAAAGCACCGTAAATTCACAGTGTAGACAAATTATCGTCGAATAACCGTCACTTGACTGTCGAACGACCGTCGTTTGACAGTGAACGATGAGTATAGTTGTGAACAATTTTCACTGTTACTTTATGATTTTTATTCTGTATAGTTGTCATACTTCACTCTTCGAAAAATCAAATTTTCACTTGACCTTTCCGATTTTTTACCTAAGTAAAAATCGTAGATCATCGATCGATCGTCTGTCATTGCACGGTAGTTTGTAAGTGAAACGAGCGTATAATGTCGGTAAGTCAGGAATGTTTTACTAGTCAACAATGAAAAAGTGCTGACAATATTATATTTTTTTTTTATTTCAGTAAAAATACTCAAAGTGTATAAAAAAATAGGTAAATAAAAAATTCTCAGTAAATAATCGGGATGAAAAATTTGAAAAAAATATTAAATTATGGTAATTTTGTTTATTTTAAAGTAAAATCATAAAAAATTAATCAGACTATAGGCAATCAACAGAGACCCATCATTTCAATACTTTTCAGAAGAGTTTATAGTTTACAAGGGTTGAATTTTTTTCATAGTTTTATATGAGAAACTATAATACTTTTTGATTGTGAAAAATATAATAATAAATATTGTTTAATAAATTATAATTTAATTTCAACTTAACCATAAACATATTTTCTGCACGTCAAATATTTTCACCGTAATTCCAAAATTTGAATTCTTTATTAATGATTTGAATTTTTTTTTTTTTTTTTAGATGAAAACTTTAATTTCGAAATTACGGAAAAATTATTTGTTATCAAGAAAAATTATGAGATACTTTTTTTTAGCAATTTCTTTCCCAGATCTTTTTTTATACAGTTAATAATTTCACCGTAATTTCGAAATTAAGAATTTCGTAATCATAAAAAATTTTTATCATTTATTACGATTATTATTATGAAGTCATGGAAAAAATATAACTTTATTTAAGCTATTTTTATCTGAACAATCAAAAAATGACTTGGTTTTGACACCTTATCATGTCACCCGTATGAAAATAACATATATGTCGAAAATATATGCTGATATATATTTTGAATAACAGATTATATATTCGGCCAAAATCTCTATATGGTGGCATATATGTTTCACCATATAAAATAAGTATATAACTTCAATTGTAGAAATAAATATATTGGATAATATAAATGGAAATATAAACGTAATATAATTTTATGCATGTTGATTTCATATGAGTTAATTTTATATGGTACATATTTTGTTAATTCACAGTGAATATCGTTCACAACTGTATCCGATGCAGACTGACAACTCGCTCGGTAACAACGGACTTTATACGGTGAAACGACCGTGAAACAACCGTTAATCGACTGTGCTTTCACCGTGTTGCCGAAACCGCCAGGGTTTTTGGTATCAGCTATTCGTCTGTGGCAGGAATTACCAACAGAAATTACAAACTCATCGTCACTTCAAATCTTCAAAAGTAAGCATATGAATTTTTTATGAACAAAGAAGCAAATTCCTGACAATTTATTATGTTTGCAACCTCTTACTATTTAAATTATTACATAAACTATTTTTTCTCTGTATAAGTTTATATTTATTTTGCATAATATCGTTTAGACTATGTATTTTTTTTCTTTCATCTCACTGAATATAAAATTATTTCTCTTGAAGTTCTAAATTTACATTATAATACTTACGTGATTTAATAAAACTGTTACATTTTTGTACTTGCTATTAGGCTTATTGCCTTGGCATATAAATTAAATAAAAAAATATCAGTAAATTTTTTCACAGACATGAAAATTTCAAAGGATAATCATACATTTATTTAAATGAATACTCAATACTCACAACGAAATTATTTGATTGGCATATAAAATGTTTCATATCTAAAGAAAAAGTCAATATTTTTCTGTCAGTTATGAATTATGTCAAGTGATGAACGAATTTTGATTATATTTACCCTGTAAATAGTATTTTACATCTTTTAATTGATCGAAACCAAAGATTGAATCTCCAGTCGCAATTATTATGAGTAGTAATGGAATTGGATAATTAAATTTAACAGCCATTTGACTTTCGATGCACTTTACTTGGTACAGTATATTTTTTCAGTGAATATTTTTGTCGTGTGTAGCATTAATTTAAATAGGATGATGTGGGGAAACTAGTAGAAAAGGAAAAATATGGTGATAAAGAAAAGTAGTGGAAAAATACGTGGCAAGAAAAAATAATTTTTTTTTTTAAAATAGCTTTACTGATTATAGAACTATTAAATTTGTTTTTGATCTATTAAAAATTATTGATAAAAAAGTAATTAATTTAAAAGATTAAATTTTTTTAGAACTCTAATTAGAATAGATTATATTGCAGAATATATTTATAAATATTGATTTGTAAAAAAAAAAAGATTCTAAATAGATAGAATTTTTGAGTCTTGAATTAATTTTTTGATAAAATTCAAGCATTTATCTAGAAAAATTTTTAATTGAACGATAATTTAGAAGAATATTCACACATTTATATAGAAAATCATCATTTTTTTTTAACGTTTAGAAGTATTTGAGTCAAAACTGGGCTTGAGTCAAGATGATAAACTTTATTATTTTAATTCGATAAACTTTTATCGAATATAACAGACAATCTTGAATTCTATAGAAAACAATCAAATTTATTATTGTGATCAATTGCAGCAAATAATAAAACCAAACGTTAACATTTTTTGTGATGGTTTAGTGGTGTCATTTTTTTTTTTTTTTTTCATGAGAAAAACTGCGTCTTTTTCGATTAATATTTATCAAATGCAGTAAAAAAATTGAACTATAATTTTTTTATCGGACTTTGAAAATAATTTAATGGCATTTCGTGACCACAAAAGTTATGGCAAGAATAAATGTCGTCTTAAGTTATCTAACGTCACGAAAACTACATCATACTTTTCATATTAACATTTATTTAATTTAATTTTATTTATTTATTTAGTTTTAATGCCAAGGCATTGAGCCAAATGGCAAATTTTATATACATAGATAGTGTTCAAATAAGAACAATAAATTCTGAAGTATTAATAAAATATATAATGATAAAATGATAAAAAAAATTAGGAAAACGGTTGACCCTGAAGGCCATCCCGAAAAGAAATGTCGAAGTTATGTAAAAAAAACACTAGTTCTCAAATTTTTCGTCAACGATATCTTTCGAACCAATAAACCGATTTCCACATTCCTGGCAGCGATCGACGTGGTTTTTAATCTCTAAAAATTCTCTTTTGAAATCGAAAACAATCGAAGAAGAAATGTCGAAGTTATGTAAAAAAAACACTAGTTCTCAAATTTTTCGTCAACGATATCTTTCGAACCAATAAACCGATTTCCACATTCCTGGCAGCGATCGACGTGGTTTTTAATCTCTAAAAATTCTCTTTTGAAATCGAAAACAATCGAAGAAGAAATGTCGAAGTTATGTAAGAAAAACACTTTTTGCTAAATTTTTTGCTCACGACGTCTCACAAATTAATAAACCGATTTTGATCGCGTTGGCGACGATCGATTTAAATTTTCACGAAATTTTATGGCAATGATACTCTCTAAGTCGCCACCTATTTTGATCCGATAGATCAAGCCGTTCAAAACTTATAAGAGGTTTACATAATTTAACAGGAAGTTAAAAACTATTAGAAACTTTCGAAAAATTGACAACCTTGTAATGTATTTGTTATGAGTTTAATTTTTGAGATTTCTCAAAATCTACTGGTCCGAATTAGTTCAAATAGTATAAAATATCTAGTCCAGTCGGCGTGGGAAAAAAAGGGAGTTTGTTGGCAACTTTTCGACAAAATGGTCCGATTTTGGATTTTTTTTTTTTAAATACTCAGAAAAATATTCTGAACATTTGTGTGTATGAATAAATTTTTTTGGCAATAAAGAATCGACCTGAGAAAAATAGTATATTACACCCCTTGGGAAGGAAAATAAGAAAAGCCTCAGATCACATGTTTGTTGACCTCGGCCAACAATTACATGTGATCTGAGGCTTTTCTTATTTTCCTTCCCAAGGGGTGTAATATACTATTTTAATACAAAATTACAGATTACTAGTTTAAAAAAATATGAGCTCTACGGGGGTTTCGATCTCCGTACCCGAAGCATTGAGCATGCGCCATTCCCCTCAAACCGCTGTCGGAGAACAATGGGAGAAATAATCATAATGTGAGGCAAATAATAACAATAGTAAGGGGCCGCTCAGAAACTCGGAGTAATTTATTTTTTTATTTTTTCTTGTAATTTTTTCTGTTTTTTTCTAAGTCTTAATTAACTTTTGAAAAATCGATTCCACAATATAGGTATCAAACCATTTCAAATTTTACGAATCGTAAAGATATCCTATCGTATCGAGAACTTTTATTTTTAATTTTTTCTATTTGTTCAAACAAATAATTACTTAACAAAAAAAAAAAAATAAGAGACAAAGTTATGATTTCATTTTTTTTAAGCTATCAAAAATTAATATCGTTGAATTTTGTTATCTGTAATGCCTCAAGTAATGATTTTACTTTTTAATTCCTTTTTTTTAAATGATAATCAGTGATATTTACTAATTAATTTCTAATAATTAAATGGAGTATTCGGATACACCTATTATTGACAAGTTAACAAACTGATTGACCAAATTATTGCCCTACTTTAGCCGCAATTATTGACACCTATACCGCGCATGCGTCAAATCATCTGCTTATTCTTATTTATCGAAATTTATTTTTAAATAATCAATATCATTAAAGTTTATTGATAATAATTTCCATAAATGATTAATTACTGTTAAAAATATTAAAATTAATTTAAAAATTATTTGTTGGATCAGAAGAGTTCAAACTCTCACGGTTAATTTTTTATAATAAAATGAAAAAAAGTCAACAAAAGAAATTAATTTAAACTCTGAATTAAAAAAAAATGCTTTTCTAACGAAAGATTGATAAAATATACACTTGTAAGCTGGTTAGATGAACTGGTGCTAACTTTATTTTTTTTTTAATAATTAATATTCAATATTATTAACTGACAGTAATATTTTTTAATTATTTAATTAATTGAAATTGAATAAAAATTTATGTGAAAATTATTTTTATTACAGATGATTAAATATATTTAAAAGTTATTTAGGGTGTCAATATTTAGACCCCTATCAATAATTGGGTTTTTTACCTTACCTTGTTTTTTTAACAAACAAATGAATTGTTTAACTTAATGCTGGACCGTTAAAAATCATACGGATTAGAAGTTAGGAATAGCAAAGGGTTTTTTAATAAAAATAAATTTTTTTATTCGTTAGAATAAATTGCGTATATTTAAAAAATTATATTGAACTGTTTTATAAAAGATTGGGGTTAATAATAATATTTTTTGATTTACATCCATGATGGTCCAGGAATCGCAGCGTCTATTTCTTCCTCTCCTTGATGGTCCTGTCGATCATTTCCGTTATCAAATAATGATACTTCATCACATGTGTTATCATAGTCCATAAATTGCCAACCTTGCAAAATTTGTGGCTTATTCACGCATGAATCAGTGTATCCTTTACATAGATGCGAGCACATGAGGCCAGACTTACGACACGAACGTGTTTTAGATTTGCAACTTTTCTTATACGAGCAGACTATCAAATTTAGTAATTCATCTGGTACTGGTGGTAAAGTTGTTGCAGTTGGTACAATTAGTGTTTCGTGGGCAACAATCCAACCCCATAGCAAAGAGTGCATAATGTTATTTTACCAGCGTTGTGCCAGCCAATAAGCTTGACATATTTGGTTCCTTGCAGCCTCTGAAGTCGGAGGTAACGATGCTAAGTTGAAATTGGTTTTTGGCGAGTTTTCAAATAGCTGAAATATTTTTGACATCTAACGTCGTTCAAATTTTGTTCTTCCACATTGTAGAACCGCATTATCAGTTGTTCTCCTGTCTCGATTAAATGTTGAATGTTGGTATCTGAATATGGAGAATAAAAGATTTGCAATAATTCAAGAACTTCTTCTTTTTTTTTTAATAAATTTTTGATGACGATTTTTTTTGACACGTTAAAAAAACACGATATCACATCGGTGCCGGTTAGTGCTCGAATGACATGCAAATATGTTGATAACATTTGGAATTGTTGTTGATTTTTTTCCGTCTCGTACCATGCTTTACCAGGAATGTTAAAAAACATATTTTGTGGTTTAAGGACAAAAGCAACCAGTAAACATAATACATCGACATTTTCACTAACAACAACGGGAGGACGATTCTCTTGCCATTTAATCATCGCTTCGTTGACAATGACGTGGTTGAAATGCTGAGTTAATTTCACCAAAAATCCAAAACTACGTAATACATCCGCTAGTTGTGCTACGAATCGACATTTATTTTTATGATTTTGAAATAGAATGTCGCGTTTTTTTGTTGTGAATTTGGTTTCGTCGAAGTAAATTTCTGTCGCGACTGATGTTGAAGATGTTGTTATTAATTTCGCTGATACTTTTATTGCATTCAAATCATCCGTCATTGAATCAAATACGATTATGCACTGATTTCCATAATTATTCTTCAGGTAATTAACATATTGTTCGTATACACTCCTATACGTGCTATTTGTTGTCCAAGATACTTGTGTTGGAAGTTTTTCACCATCAACAATTGCAAAGGTTCCGATTTTGGGTCTATCACTTTTGGTAAATAGAGAGAAAAAATCATCTTTCGATACTCGAATGTTGTTGGGAGTATTAAATATCGATGATGGATATGGGCACAATTCATATTCAAAATACTTTGGATAAAATTTGGGATTTGGATCGGATTTTTCAAACCTGATGAACAAAATTTTTTCGTCTATGGGAAATTTATTTTGTCCAATTTTTATGGATCCATTGGACACGGATAGTGGTATAATTTGTGAGTTTTGGCTAAATTTTACAGAACCAAAATATTGTTCGTTTTCCGTTACATTTCCGTCTGGTCCAGTTGAAAAATTTGGTATAAGTTTCTTGTATGATTGAAGACCAAAGTATTCGGCATTGTAGCAATTCACGTCTAATCCGCCGGTTACTCCAGTTGATAAAGATACAATTTGATTACTTATAATGAATGGATGATGTTCTTTAAACCATTTTCTCATTATTCTCAAATCATTTAGATCTCTTAACACTGTTGACTCGCGTAAATTTTTATGTTGCTCACTAGAGATGCTTTCAATTAGGCAAAATTCTTCTAAGTCATCATTAATATAAGCTGAACAACTTAGAGTATTAAGCCAAGATGCAGCAACACTTTCGGTAATTCCTCGACCATGCACTAAACCTCCGATACTATGAATCGATCGCATCAATGTTTGTTCAACGATCATATCCGCACTAACACCACTGAAAAACTTATCACTTCTGCGTATAGTGAAATAGCCTTTAGTTACATAGCGCTTTAATTCTTGGGGCGAATCCATTTTCTTTTCTACCCGTGCAAAAAAAAATTCTGATTCAGAATGGATTTAAGATTGAAATTCATATTTTGATAGCAATTAGCACGCCTGTAGAACCTTCAATCCTGATTCAGAATTTCAATGAAGATTTAATAATATTTAGGATAAATTTTATACATGAAGTATTTTTAAGTCTTAATTAAAATTTTGAAGCAGGATCGGAAGTTCCCCGTGTAAAAAAAAATTGTCCTAAAAGAGTCATAAGCTTAGGATCCTAAACGTGACACAATTTAGGAAATTTTTATGACAAATTTATGACACCAAACCGAAATGAAATTTCGATTTTAGAAAAATATTGTCGCAATTACTCAGAGAAAAAATATTGTAATAAGTATTTTTACGACAATTTTAGGATACTTTTATATAAAATATAATAATAATATTGTGAGAATTTTATGAATTTTAGTACACTTTTATGAAGACTTTAGGATACTTTTGTGACAATTTTAGGACACTATTATGAATTTTAGGACACTTTTATGATTGTTTTAGGACAATTTTAGGATACTTTTATGACAATTTGAGGACATTTTTATGACAATTGTCTTAAAAATGTCCTAAAATTTTCATAAAAGTATTTTAAAATTGTCATAAGTGTCCTAAAAGTATCCTAAAATTGTCATAAAATTGTCCTAAAATTATCATAAAAGTGTCCTAAAATTCATAATAGTGTCCTAAAATTGTCATAAAAATATCCTAAAGTCGTCATAAAAGTGTACTAAAATTCATAAAAGTGTCTTAAAATTGTCATAATATTATTCTTATATTTTACATATAAGTATCCTAAAATTGTCATAAAAGTACCTGTTACAATATTTTTTCTCTGAGTAATTGCGACAATATTTTTCTAAAATCGAAATTTCATTTCGGTTTGGTGTCATAAAAATGTCCTAAATTGTGTCACGTTTAGGATCCTAAGCTTATGAATCTTTTAGGACAATTTTTTTTTTACACGGGTCTACAGGTGTGCTAATTTCTATCTACAAATCAATTTCAAATTTAGATTAATCCCAAAACTAATTTATATTTGTGTCAAAATATGAATTTCAATATTAAATTCATGTTGAATTAGAATTTTTTGTACGGGTAGTACTAGATGATCCTGCACATACAAATGAGCACTTTTAGCATACTTTAAATGATTGCAGCTATGGAAAAACGGAAGCATTTCTATAATAGATGACAAATGGAGAACAAAATCGCCACACCTTTCAGCTTGTATGAAGCTTCTGAATAGTGACACCATTTTTATATATTGAATCCAAAGCATCGAAGTCTTGCCTCTTTCTGCAATAGTGTTCATAGTTATTCTTATTTTATTCAAAAATTTTTGAACTGTAGCATCGAGTTTCTCAAGAACTGTCTTTTCATCTGAATTTTTTTTTAAATTCATTTTCTTGAAGCTCGATAGACAGAAGATGAATCAGATTTCTTTTATCATCATTACTAAACTTACATTCATCTAACACTATTAACATAAGAGCAGCTTGTGTGAGGTAATGATAATAAGGAATCAAATCGATTATTCGTTTTCTTCTAGAGTTAGAGTACTAACACAACCATGTTTATACAGAAAATTTGGCTAAATTTATTTATCAATTAATTTCTTTTATAAAATTGCATGTTAGTGAACTTTGAAATAAAAAATACAGTACAGAGGGGTATTTTTCAAATCAGGAATTATCAGTAAATTAACCAATTATTGTTTTAACAATTATCATAAATAATTTATTTATATATATCGTAAATATTCTATAAATTAATAACAAGATATAAAATTGACTAGATTGCAGAGACAGTTTATCAGTAAATGTCATGTTACGCTAAATTATGATCAAATCAAAGATCTTTCATGGAATTATATTCCATGATCGTTTCGTTATTTTTCCCGAGCATTCTTGAGGAAAAAATTTTTTTTCATTGTATTGTATTATATTGTATTATACCATTAACAATTATTTGACCCATGACACTAAAAGTCGAATTGAACTCAAGTGCCCATAAATCACCAACTACCAAAGCGTTTCATGTTAAAAAACTTTTCAAGCTTCAGTTGAATTGTCTTACATATATTTGAATCTATAAGATAATTATTTGAGAAGTTTTTAATCTAAGTGAAAAAATAGAAAAAAGGTTTGTTTTTAAATCGCGTCTTTCTGTCTCAAAGTAGCTTTCTGTTCAATGCTCTGATTTCAATATGAAATAAACAACTTTTGCTGCCAGATAAATTCAATTGAATAATTACATTTTATCTGTCCCCTGATTACAAAAAAAGATTTGAAACGATTCGAAATGGCTCAAAGCGATTAAAAACGATTCAACTTGACAAATAAATAGATATACATTTTGCATGGGTTGAATCGTTTTGAATCTTTCTTTTAAATAAGGGTCAGGAGTTGATATTTTCGTGCCAGCGAAAAAAAAAATCGTCTCAAATAAAATTCCCTAAGCATCTAAACTTTCTTCATTCAAGATTCAAAATTTTTAAACTAATAAATTCGTAATGTTCGGCTCATCTTGTAGCGAATCACTACTGGTTTGTTCTTTTACTTGTATAATACCATTAGCTAATCCCCCAAGTTGAACATTAACATACTTTGGAATGTTTTCACTATTATGACTATGATTATGATTAAAAATTGGCAGTTGAGTGTTGTTAATCTTAACATTATCATTAATGTTATTGTTGTTTGCTAACAAAGGTGAATGATTATCATCTTCATCAGTATCATTATCATCATTATCAATATTTTGAGCATTATTTGAATCTAAATTAATGTCGAGTAATTGAGCATTTAGAAAATTGGGCACAGTTAGTTGTTCGGATGTCGATGCTGACGACTGTTGGCGTTGTGATGGCCAACTCAGTGACATCGACAATTTCTTGGATGATTTTGTCAGCGAGTCTACATCACCACTGTGGTCTATTTGGACACTTGACAAAGGACCATCGAGGCATGGGCACAATACGCGGGGATTCATTGCCAAAAAGTCTACTATTTCCGGGGCTGATGGTCTTTTTGGATAATCAAATGCCCAGCATGCTTTTATCAGTGCTTCTCTGCAACAATTACAATGTCGATTATCAGATTTGGCCCTATTACTTTATAACTATGCTGAAAAGAAAATTGAATAGTAAAAAATTTTCTTACAATTGCGGTTTAACTCCTTTGGGTATGTCAAGTGTCTTCCCTTCCTTGACATAACTCAAAACTTGGTTATTGCTTAATCCTTGAAACGGAAAACTTCCGAAAGTAATTATTTCGTAGAGCAACACGCCATACGACCAGACATCAGACGCAGGTGAAAATACTCCTAGACTTAATGATTCTGGCGCCATCCAACGGACGGGTAACATACCTAGAACAATAATGTACAAATTATTGCGATTTCGTGAACTAACTAGAGTGAAACAATAAGAAGGATTATGAAAAAGTTGGGAAAATTTACTAGTACGCGTCTTGTAACGCTCATTAATTTTTTAAGAAAAAAATAAATTGTATAATTGATGTATCACAGCAAAAAAAAACCAATTGAGTAATTTTTTACAGAGTATTTATAAATTATTTTGAATGATTGGTGCCCATTTTTCTTGACATAGGTGCGCGCAGTCTAAAAAAAGTTTGGAAAATCCAAAAGTACAAGCCTCATAATCTTATTTTTCACAATAAAATTGATTAAAATAAAATATAAAAAGCAAAATAATAAAAAACAAAAAACTCTGCTATGGTTTAGTAGCGTCATAACTCTAAGATAAGGAAAAAATTACTATAATAAAATGTACAGATAGATATACAAAAAAATCCACAGTCATATATTAGTTTTTTATAAATAATAATTTATCGACAGTGAATTAAACGCTCATATTAATTGAGAAAGTCCGTCGTGTGTTACTTTAGATAATAAAAAAAAAAATTATTCCGGTACAATCATTTTTTCGACCAATTTCCCTACCACATACACCCATCCATACACGGACGTCCAGAAAAGATTATGATTAATGTTATTATTTACTATGTTGAGCAAAAAATTTTTTATTGAAATATATTTTATGTGCCTGACATATTATTTTAATTGATATAAGTGTACTCATATTAACCTGTAAGTGCAATATAAATAACAAAAAATCAATTTGTTTCGAGAAAACTGCTTTTTTTTAAATGTCGAGAGTGGAGCACAACCTCAACGTTTCGCTTATGAGGCGTGCAAGATCTAGTAATATGATTGCTTGATCTCATTATTACTTGATTAATTAGTGCTATAGTTTTCACATAAGAGAAATAAGAAAAGTTCTTTTGTTTTTGTACGTATGTATCATGGTAAATTTTAATAAAAATCCATTAAAAAAAAAGTTACGTAAACTAAGCTACGGATATCAAACACGTGACCAACTCATCGAATTATGGAGCTAATAAAAAAAGCTCGGTCTTGATATGTCAATTTTTTCGGCAGTTATCGGGAGTAGATAAAAAATCAGCGTACAGACATTCGAACGTCCACTTAAAATTTTTTTTGAAGAAGCAACATAAACTGACTTTTAGAAACTATGAGATGGATTAATCATTGTTTTTTTTATGTACTTCATCAATATTATTTTTTAAGTGCAATATGGTTGGAACAGAGGCATTTGAAGACCACAAAATTGCTTGACCTTGACTTGTCGGAAGTAAAACACTACCTCAACCGCTTCGCGTTAAGAGGTGTGCAAAAATTTTTCCAATCATAAAGCGCTTTCTAATGTTTCGCATTGTTAGCCGTACAATACATTTAAGGGTAATGAAAATTTTCAAAACGATTTAATTTTTTAGTTTCCTACAAAACAAACTATTAAGATTACCAAACAAGTTAAAAATGTATTATTTGAAGAACATCTTACCTTTACGACTGAATTTGTAATAATCGTTTTCATACATCGGTCTGGTCATTCCAAAATCACCGAGCTTAACAACTCTCTGAGCATTAACCAGACAATTACGTGAAGCGACATCTCTGAAACAACGATCAAAATACAATCAATCACTAAACACAGAATTCCAAACCAACAAAAACAACCTACCTATGAACATACTTTAACTGCGCTAAATAACTCAGAGCGCGAGCGACATCTAGCGCCATCGCAGTGAGTTTCTTATTAGATATTTCATCAGTGTCTTCATAGTGTGAATCATTGACCAGATGTCTTCTTGCGAGTAAGTAAGTCTTCAAATCACCATAAAGCATAAATTCCATGACTGTCAACACCGGCGTTGTTTTTATGCAAACCCCCAATAGCTTGATGATGTTTTTATGTTCGAAACGTTTCATGACTTCAACTTCGCTCAAGAAGTCCAACTTCTGCTCTGTAGTGCTGCCTGACTTGAGAGTTTTGACGGCAACAGCCAACCAACCTTTTTCTGGAAAGAAGGTCTCTCCTCCGTAAACCGTCCCAAAAGCTCCCTCACCTATCTTACGATTGATGACAACTCTTTCACGTGGTATTTCCCATTTATCTAGATCTAAAGTTGCTTGCCGCGGGTCTAGACCAAAGGACTCAAGAACTTTCTCCTGGAGTCGAACCTTTTCATCGTATTTTTTTTTGACGATCACAAAACCGGTGATCAAAACAGCGCCCAAGAGACTCAGCCCAATGACATTAGCAATGACAATCGCGACCTCGCAACTGACGTC
Organism: Cotesia vestalis; assembly: GCA_000956155.1. Lineage (NCBI taxonomy): Eukaryota > Metazoa > Arthropoda > Insecta > Hymenoptera > Braconidae > Cotesia > Cotesia vestalis. The sequence goes on from JZSA01003326.1 coordinate 80,098, forward strand.
CAACAGTTCTGCCAGGCCAGCTAAAATGCACCTGGCAGGTGGTTCAGATCCATCATTCGGAACTTGCGAACTCAGCCACACAATTGCAGATTCATTGAGAACCAATTGGCCGCCAATAACTTCACCTTTGGTTTCTGAAATGTTTGGGAAAAAGTTCCCAACAGTTTTGAACTCGTTGTTTATATGCTGGATAATCGTGATGATTGGTGCTCTAGATGGCCCACCGTAGAATTTTATCCGGCCTGAAACGCCTTCGAAATCGATCGACGCAATAATATCTGTCATCCGATTTACGGTTTGGTCAGAATGCAAATCGGCGATGTAACTTTGGTTTTCTTTAAGCAAATTATCTATCGCGTAAGCGTAAGTCCACATAGCGTCGTAAGCGTATCCGGCGTAGGGTGATGGTGATAGTTTTCGACTACGACATGATGCTTCATATTTATCTCGCCATTCGCGCACTTTTATGCCCTCTTGCATGATAGTATTGTCATTCGCGAAGTATAAGTATGAAACGCTGAGATGACCGTTTATTGCTTCGTTCATTTCTAATGTCGAGCATGGGATGTCTTCACCGTTTTGGTTGTGTTTGTCGGTGTCGTACCAATCTTCTTGGAGCCATAATGGTAAGAACCATACATAACCCTGGAAAAAAATTTTATTATTAGATTAAACGTTATACTTTTGGAGAATAAGATTTTTTAGAGAAAAATAAAATAGTTATTTTCATTTCGAAAGTATTGAAGTAAGATCGTAACAGTGGCAAATATTAAATAATTTTTTCAAAAAATGAAGTCATATAATTGATCACACACGGAAAAAAATTTTCAGTGAAATTCCAATTTTCGGATCATAATCCAGGACCCGACTTTCAATATCTTCACTTTCATAATTTTGCATTTTAAAATTACGATGTTAAGGGAGGGTGGGGCATAACAGCCAACTTAAGCTAGTTATTTCTTTTTGTAATTTCTAACTATTACATTTGTTTATTTTCCGTCTATTTCGAATAAATCAATTTTTTACCAGCCATGTAATTCAATTTTTTGTTAAATTTTTTAGTTCAATTACATTTTTTCCTCATTCATTTTACCCGAGATAAATACAACTGACCTGAAAAGGGATAAAAAAATTTATTCTTTAAATTTCTCACAATAATTAAAAAAAAATCTTTTTCGTCACAATTTTTTTTACGACAGGTCCATTATAGTCCACATATCAAGTATCAGCCCAAAGTATCATAAAAACATTATAGAGGTCATAAATTGACAGAAAATAAAAAAAAAATTTTTTTACTTAATTTTTGAGGTGGGTCGCTGTTCCCCACTCCCCCTATATCCTAGAAATTCGTATAAAAGTAGTCAATGTACGAATTTTTACGATGTAAAATTCTAAATTTTAGTACGTAAAATTATGGAAGTGGTGATATTGAAAGTCTGGTTTTAGATTACAAAGTAAAAATTGCAATTGTTCCGAAAATTTTTTTCTGTGTATTTTTAATTACCCGTAAAAAATTTTGATATGGTCTGGTACGTCCATCTATAATTATTTATACGTCCTGATATGCACATATCATTGTGCATCTGGATGATATAGCTTAATATATTGTGATATGACTTGATCTGTCTGTATCAGGTCTGATATCGTCCTTTAAAAAAAAAAAAAAAAGTCAAATTTAAGGCATGAGATGCTACAGTAAAATTTATTTTTTTAAGTTTTCTAAGGAGTTTTTCTTGTCATAATTATTAATTTAATCAACTAAGAAATCAATTTTTGTTTAATATGACATGTTAATTGACGTATACATTGCTAAAAACAATGTAAAAATAAAAAAAAAATATTGCGTAAAACGCCACTAATGTGATCGCTGGCGGATGTATTTTACTGTCGACATAAAATTTTACGATAAATTTCTCACAAAAAAACTTGTCATTAATGTTTACTGTCATCAAAAATAGACAAACGACTATACAAACATGTTGATAATTTATCTTTGACTAGACATAACATGATCTTTTTGCTCGCGTTCATTTAGACAAAAATGTAATTAAAAATTCCGGCGCTGTCAATAAATAATTCGCTTTACAAGACCAAAACACAATATCGATTTTGTTAATAAATAAAAAATAAACGAATCTTAATTGTTAATATAACTTCTACTAAAAAATTGTATAAATTGTTATATTCTTCTTTTTTGTAGCATAAAAATTATTAGTTGACAACTTTTAAAGTAAATTTTATGCATTACATTAAACTTTATTACATTGTTTCGATTTAACAAATAGTTTTACTCTAAGAATAAAAAACCTGCCCAATTTCCGGTGAATTTAACTTTGACGTAGAATAACTTCCGACCACCTTGGCTGATCAAATAATGACTTCAGACCTTTATTGTATAGTGTTGAATTTTCTATAAAAATACTTGAAATTTTACTGTATGACATACTGTCTAATTACAAAAATAACTTCCCTTTTATTATTTCTATAAAAAATTCCAAATTTGAATTTTTTCGACTAAAAATCAAACATACGAATCTAAAAATTTATTTTCATGTATTTCACCATTTAAGATCATATAATAACTCTGTTGGCTTAAATAACCTCTAAAAAGTAGTTTATCAAGCGAACACTCCTTCAAAGTGCCGACAGTTCTAATTTATTAAACCCATTTATCACCTTATTAAAAAACTTACATCATACGCCGTCATTTTCAGCTTATAAGCCTCGCACATGACTTGTCGTGCTATTGTGTCATAAACATCAGCAATAATTATTTTCGCCCGTATTTGCTTTAAATCCTCAAGATACTGTAAAAATAATGAGTGTATTATATTCAATAAAGATAACTCTTATCACATTACAATCAAGTTTAAGAACACTAAATATTAACCTCAGTCATCTCATGTCTCTCTCGCTCCCTTGGAAATTTAACATTAGCAACAAAATTAATCTCATGATCTCTCAAAGTTTCTTGCAAATGTGAAATATACTCGGTGTATTTTTGCCCATCCTCCGTCAGCGCTGCAACCCGTTTCCAGGCAAAGTGTTGGAAGAACTGCAAGTAGACATGTCGGTACTGCTTGTTTTCTCCAATCGTGCGGAAGAAATACGGATATCTACTTCGATCATTGAAAGTAGAACCTTCAGCGCTGTAGCTGATAATCATCGTTTTGTAGTGCCGTGAAATTCCAATCAGTGGTTCGATAGTTTCTGAACAAGCTGGACCCAATACGCCAATCAGCTTCTGGTAGTAGTTATGGACGATGTAATCAATAAAAGACTTCATAACCATATCTGACTTGCACTGTCCGTCACTTGCTAAAAGCGTGATGTCATAATCACGCAGTATGGTATTATCGAGGTTAATAGCTTGTTTGGCCATGAGTGCTGCGACTGCAATAGATTTGGTGGTGTAAGGTGTCCCAGACATGGGAAATATTCCACCAACATACAGAATATTCTTGTCATCATTGCTTGGCATCCAGTGACGTAATGTGTAGTTCAAATTATCTGCTAACCAATTACACGCGATGGCATCCTCAGTGACATTGGAATCAATCAAACGATTGTAACGATCAATCAAATCTTCATACATATCGACATTGAACTGCGCACGATTGATCGCTTCCCAAGCGAATTTTGCAATTGACTCCAGTTTAGACCAAGCTAGCTTAACCAGTCGATTTGACTCGTAAACGCAACCAATGTTCAAGCCTCTGCTACCACATCCAGGAAATTCTACCGCTATGAAGTCCTTCTCGTTTGGAATCACATCGCTTGGTGTCCAGTGCAAGATAGCAAATGATTGAGGATTTGTATTGTACCTTCCAAGATATTCCTTGGTTAGAAATCGAGTAAAGTTCCTCAAATGAGGACCGATCCAGACGACTTTCACGTACAGGTTCAAGATATCTATGTGGTCTTTGATGAAATAAGTGACGTCTGATTCGGATGCTAGAAGCAGAGCACAAGATGAGTTTAAGTCGAGGATACCTTGCTTCTGACAGTGAGCTGGAATGTACATTCCTTTGTTGCAAAATGCTTCTTGGCAGTAATAACGTCCGTTGGGTGCTTGGGTCAAATTTTGAATCAGTGTCAAAATAGTGTCGTTCAAGTCGAAACGAGACGCTGTTTTTGGGTAAGCAAAGGTTCGCCAGTTATCATCTGGGTCACTGAGTTCTATCGGAATGTACCAGCTGAATCTGCCAGGAGTTGTTATGGAGCCACATTCTTTGACGTCATATCGGTTTAAGATTTGCGTGGTGTCTTCTTGAGGCGGTATCCATGCTTCCATGTTTACCATCGTTTCTGGAACACTATTCATTAAGATTGTTATTTTTCGAATCAATATTGAGAATACCTGTAAGAATAAGATAAGAAATATTTGTTTTTTTAAATTTGATAAATTCTTAACGCTTTGACGGCTTATCAGAGTTTAAGAAAGACTAAAACTCATTTTCATCGGAAATTTAGTGTTCAATAAAAAAAAATCTCATCATTTTGCAATTAATTGAACTCTTCTAGAGATATTTAAGGTCAAAGTTCAACTTATACTGAATTTGGGATGTTTTTAAATTTTTTTGACGAATTGATCCGAATCATTCCAAAATTTTGCTTTAAATAATTTTTTTAGAATTTTATTGAAAGTTCTGAGATAATTTAAAACAAACCATGACAGCAGTTTTGCCAGAAAAATTTGTTTTAGACACTTTTGACCGACATATACATCTTATAAAATTAATATACTTACAAAGATTAATTTTTATCATTAATTCTCATGTTTCTCAACTATAATTGTTTTTTTAATGTCTTACTGTACCATATCAGAAAATTTTTTGACGGATAGTATTTTTGAAAAATTTTTATTATAAAGATTTTTTTAGCCGGGTTCAAACAAAAAAAAAACAGTAAGAATAGTGAGAAAATTTTCAATCAGTCACCATTTTTTTCAAAATGAAAATTTTTAAAATTCCGTTCGTGCGACGATAACTACATCCTGACTGATTAAAAAGCAATTTGGATTTTTATTTTCAGATGATCCGTTTTTGAGTTATCGAACCGACCATGGAGGGGGAAATTTTTTCTAGTGCTCTACGAGATTGTTAATAACTTTGTAATAATTGAATATTTTTTAATAAAAATTTAGGGTAATAATTTTTAATGTACCCTTAATAAAATTAAAAAAATCCGATCCCCAAATTCTTTTATTTTTCCTGTCAAAAAAATTCCCGAAAATCACCTCTTTTTTTCGATCGTCACATTGATGTTCCCCCTTAATGATAAAAACTGTATGGCTGCTGAAAATTTAATTTCATAAAATGTTATGTGTTTCTAAAATCCAAATCATAATTACCACTTTTAATCAATGGAGTAAAATTAATGCATCAATTTTTAAACATTGTTGCTTCATTTTTTCCAAATTTTTTAAGTTTTATAATTTTTGCAAAGTGGCTAGAATAAATAGTCTAAACTTTGAGTTATAATTATGTATGCTACCAAAAAAACTAACCAAATATTAAAACAAACTGGATATCAATTGGCATTTAAGAAAATGATTTATTGGCTGTTAATAAATATTTCTTCATCCATAAACTCATGAATAATTCATTGAACAAAAATGAATTTTATGCACTATAAACTAAATAAATATTTCTATTAGTACATAAAACTTTTTATTGAATTTTAATCATTAATAAAAATTAATAAATTAATTTTTAATATCATAAAAAATTACAAATCTTAGATTAAATCAGACTGAAAGCAGAATTAAAAATAATGAAACTTACTCATATATGAGTGATTTAAACTGTTGACTCAACGAATTCTACATAAAAATCAAGTATTTACTCACACTCTTTGGTCGTTGTAAGACAATGTCTCTGACATTCTGGAAAATACAGTTACTGCATCAAACCAGTCGTCCTTCTCAATCAACTTGACACCCGGATAGCCAAGTATCTCAATCAGAAATATTTTCATAACTCTTGTAGCTAGCCGTTGAGTTGGCCGCCGAGTTAATTCGAATGAAAGTTCAAGGGATTGTCCATCCAAATGAATGAAGCGCTTTGGACTTACTTCTGTTATTAACAGAGAAACAACTCTTAGTAGAAATAGCCTTTTTAATTGACAGTTACAGTCAAGCCTAGGTTATAATAAATAATTTATTTGTTATCATAGGTTTGTTATTATAGCAGAATTTTTTATATAATTGAACAAAATCTTTTAGTTGAATGAGCAAATCGATTTGTTGAAAAAACGAAAATGTTATGCCAGGATAACAAAAATTTTTTGCTGATCCCAACATAAACAGTTGGTATAACAAATGTTGAAATAGTTAAAATATTTTGTCTTCATTCAAATAACTAATAATTTTGCTAGCAAAATTTTCAAGTTGTATTTTGAGCTTAAGGTAGTTGTCGCATTTAAGGCATACTGGCAGAAAATTCTAAATTTTTGTATACTTATTGAGGACATGATGATACAATTACCCTAAAAATTTGAAGTTGATTGAACACCTATAACCCGAGATGAATTCATTTAAAAATTGGATATTTAAAATTAATTGCATACTTTCTCTGCAATTCTGTACCAGTTTTTTAGTTATAGAAAAAAATTAGAAAGACGGCTGACCCAAAACGCTTAAAATCCTACTGACTTTGTTTTTGAGCTCAAAAACATCATTTTTGTATTATTTTGAGCTCTCCGAGCTCCAAAAGATAGTTATTCTATACTTTTGAGCTCTTCGAGTTCAAAAGTCTAATAACGCTTGGATACAATACCGTTTTTTGAATTTTCAAACTACGATAACTTTTGAATAGCTCAACCGATTTTCACGTGTTTTGCAGCCATAGATGTGAAAAATTTTGGAGTTATTTTGAAAAATGACTTTTTTAGTTTTCGATATCTCACGAACAAATCAACCAATGTTGACGGCGCTGGTGGCAATCAACGTCGTTTTTCAAGTTTAAAAAAAGATTATTTTTTCGGATTGATCACTGAAGCCATCTACGAGCTATTCCAAAAAAATAATTTTTTGAAAACTTGTTTTTGAGATTACTCAAAATCTAGCAAACCGAATCGGTTTAAATTTTCACAAAAGTTGATGGCAATAATACTCTTTGAATCGCCACCTATCTCGATCCGATCGGTCAAGCCGTTCAAAACTTATAAGAGGTTTACATAATTTAACAGGTAGTTAAAAACTATCAGAAACTTAAAAAAACTGACAGTCTTCTAATGCATTTGTTGGGAGTTTAAAACAAAATAAAAAAATTTATGACCGTCTGATTATTTATAAGTAACAGATTAAAGTTTAAAAATTTATGAAAAAGTATATATCTACGGAGTCAGACGGAAACAATTAAATGGGTTGCATCTCCACAAGTGCTTGCGTAAAAATGATAGATTACTTAGCTACAAGCTCATATACTCTTGCAGCGCATATGTTCTCAATTTTTTTAATAATATTATACCATGATAACTATCTTAAAAGCTACAAAATTTGTAAGAAAAAATTTTTTGAGCGTTTTAAACTTGAATGTAATATGAAGTTCCAGAAGTAGCTGGCAGAATGAATCATATGCAGGATTTTTTAATTGTTATAATAAAAAAAAATTGTAAATCATAACTTTATTGAAAATTTTGGAGAAAAGCTTCTCAGAATTTGCATCAAAATTACTTTGTTGCAGTAACAAAATGATTTTGGTACTACAAAAAAGTATACAGAGATACAATTGCAAAATTATTTTGTTGTCCTAACAATATCATTTTGCGAATCTCTAAATTTGAAACAGTGACAACTCATTGTTTTGCAGCTATGAGTAAACCAAGTGGTATATTTATAGCTGTGAAATTAGTGTACATCCACAATTTTCCAGGGATTTCCACTGTATCAGATTTAGAGAGTAGGATAACAAATTAATTTTATTGCATAACAAACTGGTTTGTTATTACAACTTGACTAATTTTGTAAAGGAAACTAATAAATTTGTTGATATAAATGTACATAATTGTTTCTACAACGTATTTTTCAGTTATCCCGTCTTCTGTTATTCTAACAATATTTTTTTTATTCATACAGTGTAATAAAAATTTTTAAGTACCTTTTTGTGATGTAAGACATTGATTCGATGCACGGGCACATGGTATTGTCACAGTCAATAACAAAATGAGTGTTACATGACGTATCATTTTGATTGGTATCTATTTCAAAAATATTTTATTTATTAGTACTAATTTATTCTGTAAATTTGACATGTTAAGTTAAATAATAAATAACTATAACTATATTTTTTAACATTTTGAACTGCGTAGATAATAATATTTTCTATAGATTGCTGTTCATATGTTTTGAATTTTGAAATCACGTTGCTGGTACCATCAGGGCGTATCACAGGAAACCAAGTCAAGTGGGAAGTTTGACACCCGATATCAGTGAAATGAATCATTTGCTGATAAGCTGATGCATTCAATAAACTTGAGCTATTTTTTCGTTTAAAAATTTAAAGAATTCAAAATACTCATCGCACATGTGTATATTTGCGATAATAATACATCGTCATTTACTCCCACCTCTCAGCGGTTCCATTAAAGTTAAAATAATTACGATCGACAATAAAAAATTATTTTGCAAATAACTATTATTTATAATAAGAAATTAAACCAAAAAAACGAGGAATAGATAATAAAGGAAAAACAAATGTAGAATTAAAATGAACTTGATCATAGCGGTCAATAATAAACTGCGTCAACATCTCTTGGCAATGATAATAATTCTTGGATATACGCCTACTGTAAATTAACTATTAATTATTATTATTATCATTGTTATTGTTATTACTATTAATTTTTTGCAAAATTCCGTATAAATAAAGTTTATCATTTATCAGCAAAGTCAATAAGCATTGTCAAGGCAAACGTTATCCATCTATTTAAATTACTTGCATTATTTACTTTCAGTAAATATTAGTTATTACAATGTACATTACCTATTAAAAAATAAAAATATATTTTAAGTCAACAAAAAATCTCAGTTTTTTTACACTGAAAAAAATATACTTGATTCAAAAAAAAATTTTTTGAACCAAAAAAATTGTTATGTAAAAAAATTCTTGAGTTAAAAAATTTTTTTAAAAAATGAATTTCACTCGATTCAAGAATTTTTTGTTCTGATTCAAGGAAATATGATTTTTCTTTGTTTAAAAATTTTTTTCTTGAATGAAGTCAATTTTTTTTTCTGTAGAGAAAAAAAAATATTTTTCGCACATTTAAAATAAAAAAAAAAAAAAAGTTTTATGATTATATAGAAATAAAGTGTATCAAGCAACTTACCTCACGACCTATCGATAAAATTCATAATTGCAATTTGCATTTCCTTAGTCATAATTTATGATTTTGCATAAATATCCATAGCAAATTAACACAATTGATGTGTTTAAATATATTTTTTTAAAAGTTTTCATCATGTTGTTCCACTAACACAAAATTTTTTTAATTAAAAAAATTACACCTTGGGTCAATGAAAAAAATAGTTTATTTGTAAACAATAAATCCAATAACGCAAGTGGTTCATTATGCAACATTGGACTTTAAGTCGTAAAATTTGAATTAACAGTACAAAGAGCTTATCACAACACAGTGAGACAACGAACGCGAATCAGGTTACTGCGAGACATTAAAAGTATTAAAAAGTAGGCGATGAGTTAAAATAACGGGCCACCACTAGTGACTTTGAATTGAGAATGTGACGCGAGTAAACATTCACACGCATCTAAATCCGTTGCTAACTGATTATCTTTCTGTATTAAAGCTTGTGTGTGTGTGTGTGTGTGTGTGTGTGTGTGTGTGTGTGTGTGTATGATATGAAACTCAGTTTGTAATATCGTGAGTGGAGCGTAAAAATAATAAGAATAGTAATTCAACCGTCTGTGACTGGGTAATAAAACGTGCGATCACGATCGATGAATCCGCCCGTATTTTTATCTTACACTAAGAGCGCGTAATGCATATAGTCTAATCACTCGCATGATAAACGTAATAGCTACGTAAAGTATGACGTTTTAAAAAAAAATAACGTCAGATGTTGCCTGGTGCTCAGACTAAACTGACAGCGTCATTACGACCAAACTGTTTACATCTCTACTTGTGTTCTTTCTCTTTTATGTTTACTGTCATTATCATAATAGTGTATTTGAAATCAACGGATAAATATAAAATCTTCTTTTAAGTATTATCGACCGTTGATCATCGATCTAGATTTTTGTTTTCTCAAGACATCATCATGATTAGATTTAATCACATATAATTTTATTTTATCTTATTTCTTTACGCTTGACAATTCTTATATTTAAATTTCAATAGCTGTACAACAATTAAAATTAAATTCTTTGTTAGAGTTTTTACTTATCAATTATTTATTCAGTGGTCTCTTCAACTACTTCAGCGCATGATTGAGATGACATGAGAAATTGTATGAGGATAAGAAAATATGTTGTTATTCCTCCGGCAAACTGAAAAAATAAATATTTTTATTTGATAAAGACAAATCTGAAAATCGATAAATATAATTATTGAATACTCTTAGAGAAAAAAATTTATTTCTTAAAAAATGGGCATTATTAAGACAAGAAATTATATAATGTCTCTCTTATTTGTTTATTTGCCGTTACATAAATCCAACAGCCCAAAAAGCCAATAACAGGGTTACTTAATTTTTACAATGTTTAAGATTTTGACAGAATAAAAATTTAAGTCGAAGTATGACTCTATACAAACTAAATTTCTAAATTTAAATAATTATTAAAATTATTAAAATTTGACGAAGTAGATTAATTGCAAAGAAAAAAAGAAAAGAAGATGAATTAAGGCTACACATGCAGAGTTACATTTACTTTTTAATTTCAATTGTTATTGGCCAGGACCAAAGTCCCTAATCAATGTAAAAATGTTGGAAACATTACTATCTATAGAAAAAACGAAAAAAAATTTTTTTTTGTTATACGCCCTTATGGTTTTAAAAAAAAATTTTTCTAAAACCATAAGAGCGTATCCTATTTTTTCGGTTTATTATCAATTATGGGCAAGATTAAGAAAAAAAATTGCCAAGGATAATAAAAATTATCACTCCACAACTCAATTTGTATGAACTAACATGTATTTAAGTAAAAAACCAAATTTATTTTTTCAATTTTGATCGAATCTTGTTGGATTCTCTGAACAAAAATGAATTCAAGTTATAAACTTTTAGTTTTATATTTTAGATATTTTGTTCTTAGAAATATTCATTCTAGAAAAATAACGTATTTTCTTTTATTAGTTTTTAAATGTGAAAAACACATTTAAAGCAAATTTGTGCAGCTAGAATAAGAAAGCCAGTATAAGCTTGATTTTATGACCTTAGGTACTTGAGCTGTACAAAGGACTCCTTATTTTTCACTATACAGTACAACCAAATATTACGTTCTTAGTTAAGAAGAAAAACATGTGTTTTTCTAAGGACAATACAGAGGGTTAGACCTCACAATAAAATAGTTTTAAACATTATAGTTAGTCTGCGACTAAACTCTGTCAAGTAACGACACTTCTCTCGATACAATTCCTTTTATGAAATAAAGATTCTATTTAAATCACTCTATGTGGATAATAATCTTGTCTTTTGACTTTATTTATTATTAATCCTATCCATAACTTTCTACAAATCTCAAGCTTGTTAAGATTCTCTTCATTTTTTTTCATTTTTTGTTCGTCTTTGACTTAAATAAATATTTGTTCATATAAATTAAACTGTGGAGTGATAATTTTTATTATCCTTGGCTATTTTTTTTCTTAATCTTGCCTATAATTGATAATAAACCCAAAAAAAACAGGATACGCCCTTATGGTTTTAGAAAAATTTTTTCTTAAAACCATAAGGGCGTATAACAAAATAAAAATTTTTTTTTTCGTTTTTTCCATAGATAGTAACGTTTCCAACATTTTTACATTGATTGGAGCAGAAAAAATTTTTTTATTCTGCAGAACCATAAGGGTGATATTTTGAGACACGCCCTATGGTTTTAGTAACGCAATATATTAATAAAAGTTAAATATTGGTGTTACGCAAATTGAGGATTCTAATTAATAATAGGTGTTGTTTAATAAATTACGTAACTTCGCTTTAAGCTCCCTAACATTTTTGAAATAAATGTAACTCCACAAATATGTAGTTTTTAAGATTGAGCAGCGCTCTACATTTGATTTTGACGAGGTGGTGGTTTGTTGACAATTGTCGGCCTGCCATTCCTTGTCACTAGACGCAGATTGGCTTCTCCATCCGCAACATGACGTTGAAACTCCTCCCGGGTGCTCTTATGCTGTGATCTTTGCTGTTGAGTGCGATCGTTCATTATCACAACATTGCAAATTTTCCATAGGGTTGAAAATTTTCAACAATTTTATTTCATAGTTTGAAAAATTAAAATTTTCCTCATTGTAACTTTCTTGATGAAAAAAACTTTTCTAGATTAGGAAAAAAACAATTTGGAAAAACAACTTGCAAATTTCCATAAATTTTTTTTTTTTTTTTTTTTTAATTGGTTATTATTTAGAGTCGGTTTTAACTGCTGTGGTCATATCGCCGACTTTAACTGTTGGGAGTGGTAATTAGGGGTCTTTTAGGGTTGTGAAAATCTTAAATCTACGCGGCTAGGGTCGAATATCAACCAAGATGGTTTCTAAGACCAGCTTGGGATTCGAACCCACGCCTGGCTGGTGAGCCAGTCCCGAGTGCTCTATAGGCCTTGCGCCTTAGACCACTCGGTTAACATCACCGGTTTCCATTCAAAATTGTTCTTTTCTAAATCTAGATAAATTTTTTCAACAAGAAATTTTATCGACGAACTCGTAAGGAGATTTTAATTTCTTCAACAAAGAAGTGAAATTTTTGAAAATTTTCGCTAAATTAATTTCTTGTCACAATAATGCCCACTTTGTACAGTAAAATACAGTAATCTTATTGCAAAAAATAAAAACGTGTTATTTTCGCGGCTTACAAAACTTTTCCTATATGGATTTTTATACGAATTCATACTTTCCTATGTGCATTCCCACATAAGCTCATGTAGATTTTTTTGATAAGGGAGCATACAAAATAGATATTTATGTCATAAGGCCGTGAAGTCGTGGTTTTCTGACAGTGAAGATATTTCGATATGAGCTTGAGGTTTGCGGTGGGAAGGTCAGAAACGAGCGCAACTTTAATGTCCGAGGCGTAGCCGAGGACACAAATTTACGCTCGTTTTCGAACATTCGCGTCACAATCATTAAAGCGAATATCGAAAAAAAGTCTTGTTGTAATCGCCACTTAACGGCCGAATGACATACAATATTTTTTGTTATTATCGCTCCATAAGTTTAACTTTTGAGGGATAGGAGGCAAATAATGACATATTTAAATTTTATGAAGTTTTACAAGGGTAACAAAACTTAATTTTATATTAATTATCTTTTTATTAATATTTATTTATGGCGTGGTTGTTATTTTATTAACATTAAGTCCGCTTCATAATAAACTACTAACAGAGAAATAATTAGCGCCACTCGATAGTAACTGTTTAGAATTTACTTAAAATCATTGATCGGTACACTAGAATGTGACTTTTTTTTTTACAATCTCTCTCAATTTCGTCTGGGTGTACTCAAAAAGTTTGTAAAAAAAAAGAGGGGGTAAAAATTCAAGGCCTAGGCCGTGAAAAAAAGACGGTATGGTAGAGTCTCTAGAAAAGAGTTCCTTTACAGACGCCACCCAGCGTTTAAAAGTTGAACTTTTAGAGCGAGTACAACAGAAATGAAATTTACTCACGGATGAGAGAAGAGTCGCATCTATTTTCAATCCTTTCACCGTAAATGTAGTGTCGTGATGCAAAAGCTGGAGTGAGAATATCTGCAACTATAAAATTAAACGACCATTTTGAATTTAAGTCAGTTTGATGTTTTTATTTATCTAATTCGAGATAATTTATCATCACAGAATAACTTAATCAGTCCAATCTCTTTGAAGCATGCAAAAGTGAACTATAATTTTCAATTAATTTTATTCCACTAATATACCTCATCATTGATCTCTCTATCTTTGGTTTCATTGAGAATCTCATGTACAATGATCCCTGTTTTCCGAGATTGCTTCCTGCACTCCTCGCACATGATAACCATCAACAACAGCTTGATCGTATAGTAGCTCATAGAAGTAACAAAATAGGAAAACCAAATCTGAGTTTCGACGTTCAGACCACTGAGACCAAGTGCTCTCAGAATATAAAAGTACAACGAAAACGTTATTTCAATGAATGTCAAGGTAACACTAGCAATCATTTGTAATCCGAATTTCTCATTCAATTCAACAGTCAGCTTACTGACATTATTATGCTGCTTGATGATTTGTTGAATATTTATTATCAACAACGGGTTCCATTTTTTGTGATAGTTACGCCTTAATAAATGACGTTCATTAATTCGCAAATTGTTTTTCAGCTTATACAAATTTTCGTTTATTGTCGTGAAGCAAACGCCAATCAAACCTGCATGATTAATATAAATCTTATCGACGCAGTAAATAATGAAGGTCGTATACATTGCGACTACACGAAACATAAAAATTTTATAGTTTTCTGAATAAACACTTGGAAATTGTAAAAGTAAAAATCCAACGCCAATCAGCTCAATAGTATGGATTATTTTGGATAATTTTGCTAATTTTTTCGGCGGAATTTCAAGAGTTACTGCGCTGAATTTCCGGTAAAACATTATCCGTGAATTGCTTTGAACGAATGAAACCACAGACATGAAACAGCCTAGGCTTAGATAACAGTGAGCCTGCAAAAAGGCTGGTACACGGGCGAATTTTATTGCGCCAGATACATCTATGTAGTGGATTAATAACGCTAAATGCACTATATAAGTTGCAAAAACAATTGCCGAATAAATGTATGTAATTCTCGAAATCGTGATTGCCGTTGATTGTATATTTGTCACTTTGTACGGGAATAAACCGTTTATTTTGCACAGCATGAAAATTGGATACATCAAAGATGTGTAATTGGTAGCTGTGAACAGCTGCCAATTAGACTTTTTTTCTTTAACAATATTTTTTGTGAGGATGTCCATCGCTTAGCAGTTACTGAATTCATTTCTTAATGCTTTTATGGAAAACATAATGCGATATTGATCTGAGTTGGAAATTAATTTTTTTATTCTTATTATTAATTGAAAATGATGGAGCTATTTGCTTAACAGGCATGAATGATAACAAAATGATTGATTTGAGTATTAAATTATGTAAATGAATACCGCAAAGCTATCATTTAATAGTGACAACAGTGGAGACTTTAATGGTTGCGACAAACATAATTGCGAAATTTAATAATCATATTTTTTGTTATCGCAATTATATTTTCAAAGCACTTAGTACAATTATGGCTATTGAAATTGATATTCTAGATTCTTATCACAAAATAGAGTAATGTACATTAATTACTGAATTCTTAAAACAATTGAAGTTGATCACTTTATTTTAAGTTCTAATAGAAGTTTATTATTATTATTATTAATGCTTTTTCAAAGTAATTTTATACTTTTACGCTCCCAGATGTGGATTTAGAAACATTGTGGTAATTATATAATAAAGGGTCAATATTTAAAAATTAAGAATATTGATAAATTTATTAGATTAATCAAAATTAAATATATTTGAAGGAATTTTGTTTTCGATTTTCATACGTAAGCTATAAGACAGTTATTGCACCATTATGTAACTCGAGGCAACTGATAGCTCTGTTTATGACTTCTGTAGTAAAAAAAAATTGTCAAATTAATCACTAAGCTTAACTAAAAAAAGTGATTCATACTTTTATTACAATCGATAAATATTAATCGACAGATGAAGGTATGTTTGTTTAAAAGAAAAAAAATAAGTCAATATTTTTAACTTTTCGCTAAGAAAATTGAAAATTTTCAAAAGTTGGGAAGTTATCGGTTTCACCCCGTTTTTCGAAAGTCGAGTTTTCAACGGATGTTGACGTTTTGAGGTCCTAGGAAGCTTCCCGGAATATTTTCGCGATGATGTACGCGCGCGCGTGTTTGTGTGTGTGTGTGTGTGTGTGTGTGTGTGTGTGTGTGTGTGTGTCTGGCCGTAAGTAATATGTAAGCCTCTCATAACTATTTAACGGCTCGACTGATTTCATCACAGTTGGCACCATTCAAAGAAGTTTGACCGAACTAAAATTTTGAATATGATTTGAATCGATTTAAACCGGCAGATTTTGAGAAATCTCAAAAAAAAATACAAAAAAAATTTTTTTAAATGTGGTTTCTTTGAAATGACTTTCAAATGGCTCTACCGATCGATTCCAAAAACTGATCAGCTCTTAACATCAAATAACCACGTCGATCGCCGCCAGCCTGATCAGAATCAGTTGATTCGTTCGTGAGTTATCGTTGTCGAAAAACAACCAAAAAAAATGTTTGTTCAGAATTACTTCGAAATTATTAGTTCGATCAATCCAAACTTGAATGTTTGTTATGAAGCTTTAAATAATAGCGTTTTATTGAACTTCTATCAAAATTTTGAGCTCAGAGAGCTCAAAATGACACTAAAATTATATTTTTGAGTTCGAAGACGTAATGAATGCAATTTTGAGCGCTTAAGTATGGAATTAACGGGTAATTGCAGGGATAGCTTTTAGGATCAACCGTTTTCCTAATTTTTTTTTTTTCAAATAATTTGGTTCATTGTTGAGTAGCTTTTTATATCAGCGAAAAATAAATTATGCATTTGTTTGGGTGTTACACGATAAATCTCAATAGGGCGTAGAAAATCTGTTTATCGGTGATTAACACGAAAATTTTCTGTGGCAAGTAAAAAACTGATTGAAAATATAATGAATAAAATAATTTGATGGTTTTTTTCATTAGATGATAGAAAAAAATTTTAATTCAAAGAAAGCGCTTATCTTCGACATCAAATATATATTTTATTATAATTGATTCTAATAGTTTATCAATTGATTAACAAAAATTGTAAAAAGGGTTTTTCGGTGGATACTGAAAAGTGCCAATAGTTAAAAAATCAATAATGAAAATTTTTCAAACTGTCTGATTGACGTAGAATGCCGCATATGCATATTCCACTCAAATTCCATTCAAGCTGTTGATATGCTACAGGTATTGAACACTTGTGACGGAATAAAAAGAATGTAATAAAAAATTGACTTAAGTAAATATATTGTATATTGGGATTTTATTGTAATGGTAATTGTAATTTATTGAAAGAGGCCGTAGGACATAGTCCTCTAACGGTCAAAAGCATAGACAGAGTATATATAATATCCTAAAATTAAATACAAATCAATGTAATTTTAATTAAATAAAAATCAAAATCAAAATCAAAAAATGCTCATAAACTATTATCAAACAATCAAAATAGATTCTTATAACGTTAATGTTAATATTGATAGGTCTCTCAATGTCAATTTTATCATAATAATATAAATTTAATTAATAAAGATCAATAACGAATACTGAAACAAAAACAGTCTACTTCAAGTTTTATACCATATTGCACAGGATAGCGAATATCTAAATTGCATTTGGTCAAAAATGCAGAATACACACTTAGAGATCGGCACGCTCAGTAGCTAATAGGTGTTTATAACAACTTGTTTTAAATATTGCTACTGAGTCAGCTGCTGTTATTGATGGCGGCAAGGAATTCCAATATATTGGATATAGCTGCCATAGAATTTGCTCAATTTGAACCTTATAGGATATGTTGGGACACAGTTGAGTGTACTTGATTGGGACCTAATAGGAATTACCCGATAGGGACCCAATATGGATTACCTGATTACGATTTCATAGGGATTATCCCAACTGGAGCCCAATAGGGATTACCCAATTGAGACCATCTTGGGTTTTACATTACATCCCAATGTTAGGTTTCCCTATAGGGAATAGATTGGAAAACTTTTTTTCTAGTCGGGATGTAAGCGATACAAGAACGATTGATTTAAGCATTAAATGTTATAAATGGATAACTACTATAAATATTCTAAATGAAATACTGCGAAATCAAATGATCATTAGTTTTGATAATCAATAGTTTTGGAAGCGCTAATTATGTTGTTCATACGTTTTGTATGAATTGATCTATCAAAATCGATATTTTAATTAGCTGTCTTACCACAAAATATACCAATCGACATTAATTGTGGTATAGTCTATCAAATAACTGAACGCTAATTACTTTGTTTTTTACTGACTTATCAATATATTCATTATTATTATAGAAGCTTCAGCAATTAATTTTATTTTTTTTAACGTTTCCTATAAGTTAAATTTTTTTATTGTACGATTTCATTCATCGATAATAATGATCATTGATTAAAATTTTTAATAGATCTATTAAGATATCTATAATCGTGGATGTACTTGAAAAAAACATATTTTTTTTCTTAAGTATCTACACTCATACTTAAAAGTACTCATATACATATTCCTCTTCACAGCTACGTAATCTTCGTATATAAACCAATATTTTTTTCATAGAACGTTCAATCATCGACTGCTGAGCTTTTAGTTGAAATCAGCAGCACTATACATGTAAGTATTACTAAATCAAATTAATGAATTATACTTTAATAAATTACACTTACAAATAAAAATTTCAGCTCATTGCATGCGTAAAGAATCACGAAAATATTAGAATGAACGCAATTATTAAATGTATTAATTGTAATGTCTTATAAAGACATACATTATCTAAATTGTCAATTTATAATTACATTTTTAATCGTTGTAACTTTGAGTTAACATTATAAAAATTTATAACTTCTTTTCTGTCGACCCGAATAACACTCTTAAGGACCAAATAGTATATTACACTCCTAGGGAAGGAAAATAAGAAAATCTTCAGATCACATGTAATTGTTAGCCGAGGCTAAGCCGAGGTCAACAATCATGTGATCTGAGGTTTTCTTTTTCCCTAAAGGCTGTACACTATTTTTTTGTCCGACAAAGGCGGAAAGCGACAACTTTGTTTAGCGCAGCGGGACAAAAGTTGCCACTTTCCGCCCGGAGGGCAAAAAAAAACACTATTCTTTTCATATCTAACAAAGAAAATTTCTTCACAAATTAGAATTTTCGAAATAAAAAAATTAGGAAAACGGTTGACCCTGAAGGCTATTCCTGCAACTTCACGCTACTTTCGTAATTAAAAGCGCTCAAAATTGCGCTTATTACGTTTTTGAACTCGGAGAGCTCAAAAATATAATTTTCATGTAGTTTTAAGCTCTCCGAGATCAAAAGTCTAATAGAAGTTTAATAAAACACTATTTTTTGGATTTTCAAACCGCAATAACTTTTGAATAAATTAACCGATTTTCACGCGGTTGGCTGCATTCGACGCAGTTTTTTAAATTCTATGATACATTTTAATACATAAATTGATAAGACCGAAAATTTCGGTGTAATTAAAAAAAACGCTTTTATTAGATTTTTTTCATCAATGATAACTCACGAACAAATCAACCGATTTTGACCAGCTTGGTGGCGGTCGACATTATTTTTTGATGTTAAGAGCTGATTAGTTTTTGGAATTGATAGATCGAGCCGTTTAAAAGTTATTCATAAAAAAACTTGATTTGAAAAAATTTTTTTTCTTAGTTTTTTTAAGAATTCTCAAAATCTACCAGTCGGAAAGGGTTCAAATTGTATTAAAAATCTAAGTTCGGTCAAGCCCTTTCAAATGACATCAACCGCGATCAAATCGACTAAGTCGTTCAAAAGTTATGAGAGGCTCACATACACACACACACACACACACACACATACAGTAATACAGACACCATCGCGGAAATAGTCAGGGAAGCTTCCTAGGACCTCAAAACGTCAAGATCTGATGAAAACTCGATTTTCGGAAAACAGGGTCAAAACAATAACTTTCCGATTTTTGAAAATTTTCAATTTTCTTAGCGGGAAGTTAAAAATGATTCTCAACTCTACATCATATTTGCCAATTTTTTTACCCATACGAAAACTTATTGTCTATCATCGATTCTAAATTAAAATGATCTGAAAATTTTCATGTGTCTATCCGTCACTAAAACATTTATATTTTTCAGATTAAGTCAAAATGGGTGCAACAATCAGGATGCTGATACCTCTGATATTTCTTTGTCTTCCTTATCTTACTACCGTGAATTGTCGCTTCAAAGGAAAGATCACTTATACATATACACCTAACATGTGGCTGACGAATATTCCGGATTCACGTAAATTAAATACACTTGCATTTGTCGGTACTCGTGATCCACCTACATTCGAAAGTTCCTACAAAATCTTACCCAGACAATTACCTTTGTCTGATAAATTAACAGTTGGCATACGTGTCTTCGATATGGGCGTACGTCGGATCAACAACGATTTTGCTATGTATAATGGTTCCTTCAGTTATCGAGCGCAATTCAAGGATTTGGTGAAAACTATAAAGACTTTTTTGAAAAACCACCCAAAGGAGTTCGTTATAATGATCATGCACGCTGAATCTACGGCCGTCAAATCAACTTTGTCTGAGTGTGAAATCCTCAGAACAAAGTATGTTCAAAAACATCCGAATTTATTTGTAAAAAATTGGTCATTGAACGACACCGTTGGACAGCACCGAGGAAAAATCTTGTTACTAGAAAAGAGTTCTGAGTTTACGGGATGTACCACTAGCATATCATGCGTAGTGCGCGATCAGCAACAAGATAATATAGCAAATGACATGAGTGCAGAATTTTCATATGATCGAGAACTTCAAGCTGAGGTAAACAAACAAAATTCCCAGTGCTACCTATTTTACCTAACGACCAATCGTGAATTTCCTTTTCCTGAAAATATGACCCCTAATGATAAGATATCATTTATGCAACAATATAATGAAGTAAAGCCTCCTGAAACGTTTGGTGCAATGATTGATATATTCAATAATACAAAAAATGCTTTTTACACCATTGTAGCTGATTTGCCGACTATTGATGTGCTTAATAAAATTATTGAGAGTAATACTAAGTAGTCAGCAATGTATGTATTATTACACAGATGAAAAGTAATAAAGATTATGAAACAAAAACGTTCATTTGTCATTTTAAGCTCGAATTTTTACTCATTCAAATAATTATTTTGGCTCTTTGAGCTCAAAAATATAATGTCCGTGTCATTTTAAGCTCTCCGTGCTCCAAAGTCTGATAGAACTTTAATAAAACACTATTTTTTGAATGTTCAAACCGCAATAACTTTTGAATGAATGAACCGATTTTTACGCAGTTGGCGGCATTCGACGCGGTTTTCAAAGCCTCATGAAGAACTTTTAAGATTAAATTGATCAAACATCAATTTCGAAGTAATTACGAAAAAACACTTTTTTAGGTTTTCTTTCGACAACGATAACTCACGAACGAATCAACTGATTTTGACCAGGCTGGCGACGATCGACGTGGTTTTTTGATGGTAAGAGCTAATTAGTTTTTGGAATCGATCGGTGAAGCCGTTTAAAAATTATTCCGAAAAAACCACATTTAAAAAAATTTTTTTTGGTAGTTATTTTTTGATTTCTTAAAATCTACCGAGTCGAATCGGTCCAAATTGTATTCAAAATCTAAGTTTAGATAAGCCTCTTTGAATATCATCAACTGTGATAAAATCACTCAAGCCGTTAAAAAGTTATGCTATAAAGCACAATTAAAGGATTTAGTGACTACCGTAAAGACCTTTTTAAAGGAAAATCTTAAGGAGTTATATATTAGCGCTTGAGTATGGAATTATTGGGAAGTTACAGGGATGGCCTATAAGGTCAACCGTTTTCCTGATTTTTTTTTTTAAGTTTTACTTTTGACACAAATTGTTTTTATGGTTGATAATATATTCGAAAAAAATTATTATATTGGTGGTAATTTTTGTATTCTAGTGATGAGCGTCAATTATACAAAGATAAGAGTTACATTTTCCTCAAAGTTTTTAATATAAAAAATGCATCACAATTTTTTGATTTATTCAAAAACATTTTAATAAGACTACCATCGCAACGACTCAAGCATGTCCTCATAAATATACTCGAAGTAATCGTTTTCATAATCCTTCTCATTTATAAGTGAAGAAATCGCTTGTACTACATTCTTTTTATATACTGGATAATTTGCATTCAGTTCCTCATTCCGAGATTCGATGAAAAACATAAACTGTGAAACAAAAAATTTTCATGAAATACTTAATACATCATTAGAATCATTATGAATATCACCAAGTACCTTTTTCCACAGAACGGGGTTATCGATGTTGTAAGTTAGCTTTTTGATCAGCAACGGAATAGCGTCTTTTCTGCTCATTCTCAGAAACCTTAAAAAAAAAATAATAGCGGGTAGTTTCCTTTTATTCACAAATTATCATGATTTGAATAAAGTACCACATACTTGTTTTGCAGAGCATCGAAATTAATCATAAAGTAATTCAATATAAATTCAGTGTGATTGTGTCTAGTATGATGAACAATGTTGTCGAAAAAGCTGACCAAGTCAATTTGACTGTTTGTACTGTTCACAATGCTGTTCAAGTACTTTTCGAGGATGTTATCTGAGTTTGCACAGTGTAAGTACATGAATTTCATATCTGGGTACTTTTTGAAGATAGGAAAATCAGCTGAGAAAAATTCGTCCCATTTAGAGGGACTGAAGTCTTCAAAAACGTTGCACATTGCCCATGAGTATAGGGCGTTCATATTTCTATAAAAACAATTTCATTCAACAAAATCATATTTTAAAAAGAATACCCATGAAAATTTTTTCCTGACATGTCCGTGATAATTTTGGATATGTCCAAGTATGGCTGGATAGAGTCATGTGGGGCAAGGGTGCGCACTTGAGCATTCAAACGAGTGTCAAAATTGAACGATAAGCATAAAAAGAAAATGAAAATATGTATCCAATGGACTATTTATTTAAGTGATAATTAAATTAAGAAATAATATCTTCCTGAATTTTAAATGCCCTAAGCAGACTGGTTTTGTTAATATTTACATAAGAGGGTGTTCCAAAATGTAACTTCGATGATGGACCTCTCAAAATTAGAGTTTTGAGTTCCGCTTTTAATAGGAGTTGTGTTTGGGTATTTCCTGACATATTTTAAGCGTAAAGAATTTATTTGATATTCAGAGAATTTTTTAACAAGAGCTTTGTTTGGGCATTCCCGCTGAAATTTCAAAATTTGGCCGGAAATATCCAAAAAAAGCTTCTGTAAAAAATTCTCTGAATATCAAATAAATTCTTTACGCTGAAAATATGTCAGGAAATGCCCAAACACAACTCCTATTAAAAGCGGAACCCAAAATTCCAATTTTGAGAGGTCCATCATCGAAGTTACATTTTGGAACGCCCTATTACATAACTTGATTGAGTTATAACATAACTCCAAAATTTATCCTAAATAAAAAGCTCAAATACATGATTGACAGAAAAAAATTAATTTGCTTTAGATACTACCATTCACAAATAAGTGTAACAATCTTTGCATTAGCAGCAAATTTCACCTTTACGGCACCAAATTCTCAATATTTTCTATTTCGAGTAAACGAATGATATCATATGACTTTTTGTTATGAGGGTGAATTCAGCAGACAGCAAATTTTTGAGAATTTTTAATTTAATTTTAACTTAATGGTTGTAAAAATAATCTAAAAAATTGCATAGAAAAAACTTGTGAAAATTTCCATATGCATTTTTTCATATTATTTCTTCTGTAACAAATAAATTGTTTATAAATTATTAAAAAATTATCAGATGTCTGCTAAATTCACGCTCATTTTTTGTTGCATAAGCTAATTTTCCATCTACAAATTCTCAATTTCCCTAAACGTATCACAAACTTTTCCCTCCCCATTCGTAAATAAAGGGATTGCGCAAACCTATTCGTTGCGCACAGTTACCCCACGTGATTCTAAAAATTGATCATGCCAAAAATTTTTTTCACGGGTACTCGTCCAATAATAATTGTTACAATGAACTATGATAAATGATGATCTAACTCACGTGATCCCAATAGGCTCCAGGACTGATGAATTGTAAATCCGATATGCTATAGGCTTGCATTCATCGTAATTGAATCGACAGTATATCGATAACAAAGAGCGCCTCAATCGTAATACTAGTTGAGACTCATTTTCACTTTCTACCGTGCCAATCTCTATAATTATGTTCTTTGTTATACTATTGATATAACTACTAAACAATTCATTGGATTGGATGTACGTTGATTGAATTATTTGTTTAATCAACTCAGTACCCGACAACCACGGTAAGTAATCAGTTTCATGATGCAAGTATCCGATGATGCGAATAGCTATTTCGAAGTATTCGTTGTCGAGAACGTATGCGTCATAAACGTCGTCGATTATTCGAGCACGGTTTATAGGATGTATATTTTTGAAGTCCTTCGTTGATAGATAATTAGTGATTAGCTCCAAATTTTTCATGTCGTAGATGACTTTGTAGTATGCTGATTAAATAAAAATTTTTATTGTTATCATACTGTTTCTAAAAAAAAAGGCAATTTAATTTAAAATCATTACTTTTGATTCAAGAAAATTATCTTAAAGAGAACAGATTTTCTTTATTTAACAATTTTTTGTCTTGGCACAAATCTCGTTTGAAATAAATCATGCGACGTTTTAATCACTTTTAAACCAGCTGGTTTGACCTAGGTCAAAACTTTTCCAACGATATCAAATTTAACTATAAGAACCCATTTTCATACAAATATACTAGCCCCTAAATTTTGCTCATTTTTTTAATAATGTAGATTGTTATTATTATATTATTAGTAATGTTGTTTATTGATTCAGTTCTACTTTTACTGAATAGTTTACTGTATAATACAATTGGTAACTTTAACCACTTGTGATGATAAATGTAACCATCTCGACACTAAATGATACAATCGCTCTATTTTAAGAATTATCATTTTATACTAATTTAAATTGTATATTTATCATTTTAACTATTATAAAATTTCTTACCATCAAAGATAGTAAAATCTACAAAATAAATCGCGTGCCTAAAGGTAAAATGCCTTATAACAATTTATGCCCCCTTTTACCTTTGCGAAGGTAAAAGGGCGCCTATTTTTTTTTATTGCCAATCAAGTAGTAGACACATTCTACACTTAAAATTGAAAAAAAAAATTTTAAAGGTAAAAGGGCGTATGTCTTTAATTATACGCCCTTTTACTTTTGAGAATTCGAAATTTTGGTGATCTAAAGGTGAAAGGACGTATAATTTTTTTTCGGCCAGTTTACAAAGGAACGTATTCGTAGTTTAGAAAAACGTGCAAAAAATAACTTTCTGTGGTAATCGCGGCGTAAAACCTCAACTGTACAATTTTTTAAAGTTACAAAAGAAAATATATCCAAAAAACAATAAAGTAAGCGTGATTATTTTCTCGCTTTTTATTTTAAGAAATAGTTATAAAATTGAAAAAAAAAAAAAAAAGAACAATTATCATGAAATTATAATGTTTAAATAAAAATGGGAAATTTTAAAATATTCAAATGTTATAATTTTAAAATATTACAATGTTTCAAAAAAAGCGGGAAATTTCAAAATATTTTAATGTTATCTGTCATTGTGATTTTTCTTATTACTTAATTTTTACGTAATTTGTTTTTGATTAATTTATTTTCTATTTGTTTATATTAAAGTTTGTAAATGGGGCTGTTATTTGAGCATAACTCGTCTTCTGAAACTATTATTTAACATTTGTTATCAAAACTACAATTTTTTTTATGCGCCCTTTTACCTTTAAGTAGTACTTTTCTTAAAGCTGAAAGGGCGTATATCTTGAGATACGCCCTTTCAGCTTTAGGATTAGGTTTAATGTAAAATTCTCTCCGTGTATATTACAGAACATGATGATTTCTTTATCGAAATTCAAAAATCACATTTGTTTATAGTCAAAAAATCTGAATTGACTGAAATATATGATTTTAGAGTATTAAAGAAATGTTTGTTAACTATACAAACAAATAATTATTTTATTGAAACAAATAAACTGAGTAAACTACATCTTTGTTTCAAATAAATTCATTTATTTGTATCAAATGAGTATTAGTTGGTAATATTTAAAGAAGAAATTTATTTATAATAAACAAGTCTCATTTGATTTAAATAAACTGTTTTCTCAGTGTATCAGGAAATTAATATCTCAGAGTCAAAGTGAAATTTTAAATAGAATATTTTTCTTGAATCAAGTAATTATTTTTTAAAAGCTATGACACTAAAACCCTGTTTAAAAATATTGATTGAAAAGAATTAAAAATGATAAAATTCGAATTGTTTTCAATAACTTCAATTCTTTTGTTTGTATATTTAGATATACAGTTTGCATGGAGTAACCGCTTCTCAATTCTTTTCAATCAGTATTTTTAACAAGGGAAACCAAAGCAACATTTTCTGATCAAAATTAACTTTACCTCTTTGTTGGACATTCAGAATGATCCAATCACGAGCGTCAATTTTCGTCAATGCTATAGACGTTTCATTTTGTTTAATCCAAGTTACTGGTGATGTATCATTGAAATTAGGCTTTGATCGCGTTGCATAAGAAATTGGAATACTCCAAGTAACTTCTTTATGATTTGACAACGAATTGTACTGAGAAATTTTCACCAACCCACTTTTGTAATCTCGCGTGACTTGCAGAATTGGGTACCCGGGTTGATTTAACCACGGGTCCATGTGTTCTTTAATGCTGAACGAATTGTTTGAGAATTTTTCATCATAAGCATTCTGGAGGCTAAACCACAAATCGTCCGTTGTAACTGCATTGAATTTACTGTAAATGCAAGAAAAAGTGTTGAAAATTTAAGCTGTAAAATTTAACTAAGATTGTAAGAATTATAAAAATGAAAACTAACTTTTGTTTGAAAAAATGATGGAGCCCTAATCGAAAAACATCTTGTGTAACGACATGTTCTAACATCTGAGTTATTACGAAACTTTTTATGTTATTGACAATATTAAGCTTTCTTTTGATTGAAGATTGGCTCTGAGGCACCGATCCTAGTGATGGTAAATTAATACGCGCTATGGCGTCTGTAATGAATATAAATTGATAGCTTTCAATTGTTTCGAAATCAGTTGCTTCTAACTTCGGGTACAACTGCAATTTAACAAAGAAGATTGCTATTAAATTCAATACAAGCATCCATCTTGACTCAAAAAATGATACTTCATAAGCGTATCTTTGTTTGGGTCAATTGATTAAAGTTCATGGACGCCTATTTTTTGAACTCAGGAATGCATTATTCTTAGGTCGAAATATTTAGCCTTAAGAAGATCCACGCGAAGTATGCAAATTTTTAAAACTTCTTGAAAATTTGTAAATTCAATCTACGTAGCCGAACAATTAATAAAAAAAAATTAAAAAAGCAATAGGTTTAATGAAATAATTAGGTTTGAAGATTGTAATTTTTACATGCAGGTAAATGGAAATTCCACTAGCCGTGTATTTGGTTAAGAATTTAATGCAATTTACGATTTAAAAAAAAATTTTATTTTCATTGAATTTTAAAGTCTTGTATTCGACTTGGCAACACCGCTTGCGCAGTTACTCGGCGCATAAGTAGTCGCGGTTTTTTAAATGCTAGAAGATCTTAGCCATTTTAGTTAGACAGTAAGCATAAATAAATTTCAATTTAATGTTTTTTACACCTAGAGGTCAAGTGACTAGTAAATCTAATTCAAGCCAACGGATGGAAATTCCACCTTCTCTGTTGGTCGAGAGACGTTCTCTCTTCACATAGCGGTCACTTGACCGCTAGGTGTATAAAAAACATTAATTTATACAAATATAATTCGGTTATAAAAAAAAAATAATAAATTTTAAGATTAGGGGACTCTTGTGGTGTTGCCAAGTGCATACCGGTAATTCAGAGTGCTATACTTTTTATTAGTCAATTAAATGTTAATAATTATTTCATGAGTAAATTTTTTGGAAATTTACTAAAAAATATTATTAATTTATTTTAACATGCACAATAAAAGTAATATTACGTATCATTTTTTTATAGACATTCTTTACACTAGGAGGGTACTTGGATCTTCTTAATTCTCAGATACCTGACCCAGAAATTTTTTTAGCAATAAAATTTACCTGATCAAGAAACTTATACTGCAAGTACACAGGGATTCCTTTGGTTAGCCATAAATCATTCCACCAAGCAGGAGAAACCATATTTTCAAACCATTGTTGAAGAACCTCATGAATAACGAGTTGCGAAATTTTGTTTTTAGTTCGATGAGTCACAATTGCTGATTTCTTACTGATAAATTTCACTGCTTTGGTCCTAAAACCATAAAAATTAGTAAATTAATCAAAAAGTTAGCTTTTAGCATCAACAAATAAAAATGTATAGTATTCTGACACTCACTTGTACGTAATGAGTCCTGGATTGGACGCAGCCACCGTAGCTTTCATAAATTGTGGAACTGTAACTGAATCCAATTTCGGCAAAATGTACGGAATTCCAGTGTACTGTTCTACTTTCAGTAGGACTTTTTCTTGTTCAAGTAAAACATGTTCAAAAAACCTTGAATCGTTTTTCTTGACATAAACATTCAGTTTTTGATCATGATTGCTAAGTGATTCATAATCAGCTACTACGACGCTCACTTGGTAAGAAGATATTGGGATTGTGTTTTCAAAAGTGGTGATGACAGTGCTATTGTTAAGCATGCGCGTAGATTCTATCGGCATGTTTGACAACGCATGATAATTTGAAGGATGTTTTACGGAGATTTTGTAAATAGTTCTGTAACCAGGCTCATCCCAACATGGAAAAACGCTCCTTGCATATATTTCTCGAAGATTTGTCGCTACAAGATATCTGAAAAATTAAGAAGAGAATCAAAAAAGGTAATTACAGAATTGCATAGATTTTTATTATATTCCGAGGTCAAAATTTCCTACAACGAGATGCTCCAATGAATAAATTCGTAAAAAAATTTTTTAATATGGGTTGATATGTTATTTGACATATTTTTAGAAAAAATAAAAAAAGTTTGTTTAATGCAAATATTCATACCCTCGCAACCTTGAGATCACCGTGGAAGCACCGTGAAAACTCTACAGACTCACCGTAAATGCACTGTGAACTTGTTCCATTTCTACAAAATGAATCCACAGTAGTTCCATAGCAATTCTACTACGTTTCCACAGTATTTCTGATGTGTTTCCACAGTGTTCTCACGCTAATTTCACAACAATCTCACGATGTAGTAATGCTAAAACTTTGCTTAATATACTATGGTTACGATGAATTTTTTCGATGATAAGTCAATAGTTTTGCAATTATTATGCGATAAATTCACCGTAAAAATATTCCATCGAATTCAAACAGCCATACCCTTGTGGGAATAATTCTTTGAAAAAACTCTTTCCTCATTATTATATTTAACAGAATATTTTTTTT
>JZSA01003329.1:0-14374 GCA_000956155.1 Cotesia vestalis
ATTATCAATACATAAATTAGTCAATAAACAACGTGAATTTTTTAAAATTATCAAATTATCCAAGCGCGTCGAATGGTTCAATTGATCCAATAATATTTAAAACTCAAACTCGAACTTTCAATAAATAATAAATTAATTGTTACTTGCTAATATTACTGTTGCACCGTTTTAATACACAGATATTATATTAAATAAATTAAAAATCAATTTAAAAATAATTTTCATCATAAATTCAGTTCATTAAATTGTTAGGTTATTTCCCTGAGTTTTTTCACGTAGAGTCAAGATGCGCGCACATGTCCCATGCTTCTCCGTATGGTTCAATCGTCCCCGGGACTGCTGGTTCAATAAACCCCATATAATTTCATAACAATTAATAGTAAATAATAAATAAATAAACTTTTATATCACTATATTCAAAGTTGAGGATTATAAAGTATAAATGTATACAACGACTATAATTCAAACTTTATCGATTAATTCAAGAATTGAAATATTATTAAACAATTTGTCACCAGCCGAAAAAAAAAGTTTACATACCTAAAAATAAAAAAATTTCAATTTTTCAAAATTTATTAATCACAATGATTTCAAATTTTGATCATATCTGAGTTTAACATATGAGAATCGAATTCTAAGAGCATGAAGCGTTTTTTCAATTTTTTTCGAGTTTTTAATTCGAATGTTTCAATTGCCCCGTGGTTCAATTGACTCCCTTCGCCCCTACCTTTGTGACTGTATGTGTATATGTTCATGTGTGAATTTTGATCATATCTGAACTTTATAATCAGTTAAACAACATTTAAAAAAATTGAAAAATTTTACTAACAACTTATCGCGGTCGAAAATTTTGTTTTCCTCTGTTTTTGTTTCTTTCTTAATGATTTATCAATAAAAACGAAAAATAAATTTTTTTGCAATTTTTCAAAGCTTGGGGAGGGAACAAGTACATTTGAATTCAAGCTCTCCCCAAAAATAAATAATTGCTTGCGGCCCGTTCAAGTGACCCGATGACTGGTGCTAAAAACATTGCCCCTTATCACATAACTCAGTATTCTGACTGTGAAATGTACTATTTTTTATCCATGTTAGGATCTGTAGGCATCTTGGAAGAACTCTTAGAAATTTTCATTCCTTTTTAACTTCAACTCTGCAATTTATTTATAAAAATTCGACCAATTCATTAATTTAAATAATCTTTTTATTTAAAACAATTGAATTTATAATATATGACAGAAGCTATGATGGTCTAGCGTGAATGTAATATAAATTCAATATAAAAATGTAATGTCTTTATTAGGAAAATAGAGTTATTACCTAAAATAAATTTATAACTTATTTCAACTATCGTTATAATTGAAGTGTACGGTAACATATACAACTGTGTCAACAAAGATCTGTTAAAAAATATTTTTCATACTCTATTAATCTCACTTTCCATACATGTGTGCTCACCTTTTGAGGATCTTTTACGTCAATTTGTCAGAACAAATACATAACAATAATTAATAGCTACAAATTACAATATCATCATATTTCTTACGTCAAGCAGCTGTAATTATACAGAAGGCATGAATTATTAATTGAAAGTTAATAATAAAACTCAATGGCTACCGTCAAAGTAAATCAACTAATATTTAAAAATAACTAATTATGATTTAGAAGCTAAATCTGGTTTATTGTGATACAGTTGTAATTTATTTTTTCCCTCAATTTGATTCTTATCAAATGAAAAATTTGGTTTTCAATTAATCTTTTTTATTTCTTCATACTTATAAGTGCATGATTGCAGACTTAGCAAAAAAAAGTACACCTGCAATCCTGGCAGTGATTGTCAATCGATTAGTGTGACAATTTTTACTGTTATAAATAATTTTTTCGGTACACGGAAAAAAAAAAAAATGGAAATGTTTAGTATTTTTGCATAGAAACAATTTCTATGATAGTGGAGCAAAACTTAGTATGCCAACACAGGAAATGTTTATTGAAAAACTATCATGTATTACTATTATGTTGATCAAGTTCTAAATATCAGACGTAAATTGAACCTTCTTAACTTTTAAAATGTAATGATGGTTAAGGGGGATAGCCATTGTGAAAGCCGAAAAAAAATGTTTTCGGCCGGAAAAGTGAAGAAATTTGGGGATCAGGTTTTTTTTTCTTTCATTAAATCTAAACTGACGATAAATATCCTAACACATTTCACACCTGAACCAAGGTATTTATGTCTTACTGACAAGCCATATGAATAAAGTTTAACCTAAATCAGTTGTTTTTGAAAAGACATGTGGGTTATTCCTTTTTTTTATTTCATTTGAAGTTGTTGACGCCACTTATCGTCTTATAAACATGAAAATTATTTGAAATTTGAGATTGAGAAACATTAACATGCAGAAATTTGTAAGTACACACAAAAAACGAATTTCTAGCAAAAGAAAATTTTAAGGAAAACAAAAGTTATTTTGGAGCAAGAAGAAATTTTCTTGGCTCAAGAAATTTATCTTGTCTCAAGAAAATTTGACTTTATTCAAGAAATTTTCAATCTTTCTCAATATTTTCTTGAGCCAAGAAAATTTACACTTCAGTCAAGAATTTTTTTTTCCAGTGTAAGCAAGTATTCGAACGAACGAATAAAAATTGATATTCTCATTAAATTATTTCTGTTTTTTTATGAAAGTTAATATTTGTTCGAGATATTTGGCGTTAAAAACTGTCATTGAAGTAAAGAAACGGACAAAATATATCATGCGTTAATAAAATAACAAATTATATCATGCGGTGAGGATGACTTTAAGATTATGTCCAAAAAATAAAAAAAAGTTGAAATTAATTTATCATTTAATATTTCCACGTCGTCCATTTAATTCTTTAATGCTCAAAATTACAATACTATATATTTGCATAACTTTACTTTATATAGGAGTCGCAAAAAACAGAAAAAAATTTTTTTTTAAATTAAAAAATTCATATTTTTGAAAAAAAAAAATCCTGTTCTAAAAATTTCAGGATATTTTAAGATCAGTACAAGGCACTATACAAAAAAATTGAGCCTAAATTTTAATGTTGACGGTCATTTTTGACTATTTTCAAAAATTCTACAAATTTGGCATTTTTCAACATTTTTTTTTCAATAGCCCCAAGTGTCCCCTTTCAAACAAATGAAAGGACATTCCTGTATCTATGATAGCGTTCAAGATATTCTAAAAATAAAATTCGAAAAACTGGGAATAT
This sequence comes from Cotesia vestalis, assembly GCA_000956155.1. NCBI lineage: Eukaryota > Metazoa > Arthropoda > Insecta > Hymenoptera > Braconidae > Cotesia > Cotesia vestalis. Next base: position 3,232 of record JZSA01003329.1, read on the forward strand.
CGCAAAATTTTAAATTTGCATACCTTTTGACGAAAAATTTTTTGTTTTTTTTTTCTTTTAGCAGAACTTCGTTATATGATAAAAGAAAACTTTTGACCAAAATTTTTCCAAATCGAAAGGGGTCGATTCCAACTATTGGTCGATTTGACATGGATTGACCCATGTATCTGAGTAAAGATATAACTGAATAGATGAGAGTTGAACTTGAATTTAAAAGTAATTAAATGAAAACATTATTGATTAGAGATAATACTACTAGCTGTGAGATGTTTTGAATAAACCTATAATCCTGCCGTCAATTAGAATTTTTAACGTCAATCTATTCAATTTAATAAAAAATTTTGCTCATTTATAATCAGTATAATCACAATTGTTCTCCTACTATTGCTGACTTAATATCTTATTTCGGCCGTCCACAGTAAAAAATTTTTCGTCATTGTGTAGAGTGTTAAAATTTGTGTCTTGAATATTAGACTCTGGTGTGTAGAATGTAACATTCTCATGTGTTGATTTAATGATTTAACACACTAGAATGTTAAATTCTACACCCTAGAGTGTACTATTCTTCACACAAATATTAACACTCTACACAATGACGAAAAATTTTTTACTGTGTAGCTTCACGTTATTTTTTTCATAGATATGGTTCACTGGGAACATTTGGAATCAACTCTGATAGCTAGCGCTTTCTTAAAAAGTAGTTGATTTACAGTAGTTACGGTTAATTTAACATCAACTGTACGGTAACTCTTCACTGAATAACAGTTGTAAGCAAATTGACGAAAATCTACGGCTACAAGTTGAGTGCAAGTCAACAATCAAACTTGTAGTTAAATTTAATTTCAACTTTACTACTATTTGACTGAAATACTTGCACAGCAAGTTTTGACGTCTAATTGCAGAGCTTTTACTAAAAAAAAAGATTTAAAACGATTCAACCCATGCAAAATGTATATCTATATATTTGTCAAGCTGAATTGTTTTTAATCGCTTTGAGCCATTTCGAATCATTTCAAATCTTTTTTCGTAATCAGGGAGTAACTTATAGGTAATCGCTTGCTTTGCCAACTCTTTCCGTCAAGTTTGCTTCAAATTGTGGACGTAGATTGACAGCCAGTTTCAGATAAGGTGGCTATCAGGGTTGTCGCAGAATGGTATACATATCTCAGAAGTGATCACGAGTACGGACTAGTAGTAATTTAGAGCAAACTGGTCGTTGGTCATCTAGGTACTTTTCTAACCGACCCAACCATTCATTGGTTCAATAACTTTGATCAATCCTCAGTAGATAGCAGCACTCTGTCAATTTAAAGTGTAAAATTTTAAAAAATTATAATTCATGCGTTGTCAATTAAATCGATGCAGTATTAATTTAAAATTCCACTAATAAAAAATTCTCTATAACGTTTAAAAATCTTTGCCCGTCGCTTTATTATGTTATTGCTGATTTATAATTGATGAAGACGATAAAACTTTTTTTCGTATAAGACATATAAAATTGTTATTCCTTTGGCGACCTATCTTGAGAGTGTAATAGGAGGAGACTTGATACTCATTTACATACATTGTAATCAAAGACTTCACATGCATTATAGGTCGGTAGGCGATTATAATGAGACATGGTTTTATGCATCTTGTACTTTATATATACGAAGCAGTGACACCTTCCAGCCGTCTTCAAAGTGTGAATCATCGCGCTCAAGGGGATATCAGAATCAACTTTACACTTTATAATTTTTTATTTTTTTTTAATGGGTATATTTTAAACACAATGGAAGTGCAATGCTCTACTCAGTTATTATTACTATTATATTGCAGAATAAATTATTTATCGTAGGAGCTATCGAATCAATGAGATTTTATCTAATAATTATAATTCATGAGCAAAAAAATTTTGATCACAACAATTATTATTGTTTTGTTTCTTTTAAAAAATTAAATTGTGCAATAATTAAAAGTGTGAACTATCAAATTTTGTATTTTAATTCAAAGGAAATTACTTTTTACAGAAAATAATTTGTATACCATTGTACAGAAATAATTCAATGAAAATTAATTCCGTAATTTTGGAAAATTTATTTATTGTGAAGAAAATGAGAAAATATTTAAATTAAACTCAAAATTTTTTCCATCAAGCAACAAAAAAATATTTGGGGTTTGAAATGACTTTTTTCTTTTTTTATTTATCAGTAGCGCCCGCTTTATTAGGTACAATTACGAATTATAAATGAAAAAGCTTTGGCGTGATAATTTTTTCGATAGATTAAATCGCAATATATATTACTAAGGTACTATTGAAATAAATTTAAAAAATAATATTGTTATCATACGATTAATTATCAATAATTTAATTGAAAAAAATACGGAACTAACTCATAGAACTTTAAACTTTTCGAATTTCCTCCAAAAACTCAACATAAAAACATGAAAACACGAAAAGATGTATCTAATTATTAAAAAGCACATTGATAAAAAATTTAACTGATTCAAGAGAAAAAATCGTAAACCATAAATGCTATTTCGAAGAAAATTTCTAGGTTTAAAATTTTTTTCCCTTGAATTAAGGTAACGTTTTCATCAATTCACAAATTAGGTAAAGATTTTTTTGACGATATCAAATTTAACTTCAAAAATCCCTTTTTAAATAAAAGTATCCTCATTGCAAAATTTTTCTTATTTTTTTTAATTATTTAGATGATGACTTGACTATAAAAACGGTAAAAAAACCAAGATTATTATTATTATTATTTATTTATTTATTTAATTGGCCATGAAGTCGAAACTCTTTGCGGCCGTCCAAAATTGATACAAACAAATCTTAAAGTAATATATAACATATAAAGTAGTGTGTTAAACACTCAATCACTCAATCATCACTAAGATCAGTACAAGGCACTATACAAAAAAATTGAGCCTAAATTTTAATGTTGACGGTCATTTTTGACTATTTTCAAAAATTCTACAAATTTGGCATTCTTCAACATTTTTTTTTTTTTTCAATAGCCCCAAGTGTCCCCTTTCAAACAAATGAAAGGACATTCCTGTATCTATGATAGCGTTCAAGATATTCTAAAAATAAAATTCGAAAAACTGGGAATATCGCAAAATTTTAAATTTGCATACCTTTTGACGAAAAATTTTTTGTTTTTTTTTTCTTTTAGCAGAACTTCGTTATATGATAAAAGAAAACTTTTGACCAAAATTTTTCCAAATCGAAAGGGGTCGATTCCAACTATTGGTCGATTTGACATGGATTGACCCATGTATCTGAGTAAAGATATAACTGAATAGATGAGAGTTGAACTTGAATTTAAAAGTAATTAAATGAAAACATTATTGATTAGAGATAATACTACTAGCTGTGAGATGTTTTGAATAAACCTATAATCCTGCCGTCAATTAGAATTTTTAACGTCAATCTATTCAATTTAATAAAAAATTTTGCTCATTTATAATCAGTATAATCACAATTGTTCTCCTACTATTGCTGACTTAATATCTTATTTCGGCCGTCCACAGTAAAAAATTTTTCGTCATTGTGTAGAGTGTTAATATTTTTATAAAAAATTTTCCGACGGTTTTTGCAATTTATACAACTCTCCAATAAAAATATAAAAAACATTTTTCTTGATCCCCTACCCGGAAATACGCACTTTCTGGCAGCTCTTCGCTCCAGAAAGTACGATTTTTGTGGCTTACTTGAATTACAGCGCGCTCTGGCGGACTACGTTTTTTTTCTGGCTCGCTAGTACAATAGCTATATTCACAAGTATGCTGTTTAGTATATTCATTCGCTTGTTAAACTTTTGGAGGTTGTGAAAGTGCGAAAGTGTTAATGGCCAGTTGTGCTAATAATATTGATGTGGATGATTCATCATCTGATGATTCCTTGGACGAGGAGGAGGTTTTGAGGAATTTTGATCAAGAAGCTCAAGAAATTGTCCGCACCAAGACAATTTGTTAATTTATGTGTTTTTTATTCTCAATTTTTCATTTCAGGATTTAATGATCGTGCAACTAATTGTAAATTATTGATGATATATTTTTTTAAGCCCGCCCCGACCAGCAAAACCTCGGCTTCGCCTCGGCTCTGCAAAAGTCGGGCGGCGCTTCCTCCCACCCCCGCGTGTTTCCGTATTTTCGGATGGGGATCAAGAAAAATAGTATACAACCCATGGCCAAAAAGTTGGATGCTCTAACGCATGGAATATAGATGCCTCGGCTTCGCCTCGGCATCTATATCCCACGCGCCAGAAAATCCAACTTTCTGGCCTAGGGTCGTAATATACTATTTGTCTGAGAAGGAACAGCTTACTTTCGAAACATTCACATTAAAACAAATCATCTTACCTACGATAATTGATTTATAATTTTTTGACATAACTTCAAAATTTTACGTCAAATCGTTTGGTAGGTAATGAGTTGAAAAAATAAACTTAGATGAGCTTAAATCAATTGTTTTAGTAGAGCAGATAAGTCCATTTAACTTAATTTTTCCAACTCGGGATAATTAGTCATTTGTGCTTGAAAAACTGCGTCAGATGCTGCAAGTCTTATCGAAAACGATTGATTCGATTTGAAAATATTGTAATTTAAAATTTTTCAGAAAGTGCGATTCAACAACCATTAGATTTTTGAGCTCGAAATTGTGTTTTTGAGTTCGAAAAGAATTTTTTGAGCAGAATAGAAATTTTTTCGAATGTTTTGAGCTCGTACATAGCGGGAAGTTATTATTATTATTATTTATTTATTTATTTAATTGGCCATGAAGTCGAAACTCTTTGCGGCCGTCCAAAATTGATACAAACAAATCTTAAAGTAATATATAACATATAAAGTAGAGTGTTAAACACTCAATCACTCAATCATCACTACATTCTATAACAATGAATATTACAATCTATCCGATATTAAAAAATATTGATAACAAGCAGTTCGAAACTCCGTAAAGGTCGGTAACGTCGTACAATCAGCTGGCAATCGAGTCCACATTTTAATCGAAGATATCAAGAATGATTTTTCATACTTTGCTAAATGATGAAAGGGTTCAGGTTACAATTTTCCCGATAGTATCAAATTTATCAAAAAAACCAATGTTATACTGAAGATAGGTCTGTTAAAAATTTTTTTTAATTTCCTTAATTATGCAGATCAATATTTGATATTTAACTACATTTACTTGTACAAAAAAAAAAACTTGAGAGGTGTCAAGGGACACCCGGATGGAACGAAGTTTACAATAGCTTACTATAGCAAAAAGTGTCGTGACAACTTTTCGTAAGAATTTTTTCCGTCTAGCCCCCTTTCGCAACGCACCATAAGGAACTTCGTTCCAAAAACAAAATCAAAAAATAAAATAATTTTATGTAACGCGAAATTCAAATTTATTCAAAGTAACTGCTCTTAAATTAAAACGTTATGATGAATTATCCATCGTTGTAAACCATAATGAAACCTTAAACAGGCATGAAAATACGTCAAGAACTTTGAGATAATTCTAAATTTGATTAATAAAATGTAAGCCTAATCGAATCTATAAATAAGAGACAAAATTTTTCTTACTTTCTAAATTACACAGATTAGTGAAGAAGAATGGAGGTATTTTATTTTTGTTGGTATCAATAATATATATTCCGTATATTTTAATTTCTATGTATACGCAGAAGAAAAAATTCATGACTAGAGGATAATTTTTTTTGGCTCAAGAAAATATTAAGAAAGATTGAAATTTTCTTGAATGAAGTCAAAGTTTCTTGAGCCAAGAAAATTTCTTCTTGCGCCAAAATAACTTTTGTCTTCCTTAAAATTTTTTTGGGATAAGAAATTTTTTTTTCTGTCTATGCGCATTACAATAACGATTGAAGTTCAATTTAGTAACAAAAAACCGAATAATATTTAAAATATTACTGACTACTTTTTTAGATTGAAAAAAATTTTATTTCATTAAAAAAAAAAAGTTTTTGGATCAAGAAGAAAATTTTGACAAACTTTATTATCTTGAATAAAAACAAAAAGTTCATAAATTAATTTCTCAGTTCCCTTTCTCCATAAAAATAATTTTCTTGGTTTGAGAATTTTACTCTTGAATCAAGATAATTTTTTTCAGTGGATGAATTAACCATATAACACATTCTTAATTAAACTTCAATGATCATATTAAGTTTCACACTTTTGGATTTTCTAACTTTTTTCTTTCAATTACAAAATAACTTATTTATAAAAAAAAAAAATTAACTTATTTGATATGAACGTAGTCTACTCGGTCATTTGATACACGATATAGATAACCTTTCATACCCGGACACAAAGATTATCATTGACCTGTTGATCATGTGACGTTTGTCACGATCTCATTGCCACCTGTTGACATACCTTCATCACATTAATTACTCAATTATTTCTAGCGCGCCTAGTCTGAACACGACACATGTTGAGTCAATATTTATAATTTATCTATTGCACAGTCACCATGAAAATTAGTCTCGCAAAAATAACATTGCTTGGATAAAAAAGTAGTATCTTACACATGTATCGGTGTGTGTACCAAAGTGCGTATTTCCTACAGTTGCTCAAGATGTGCGTGGGCACAAGGATCAGACATGCTCCATTCTCTTGGCGCCACATTCATTCATAGTTGGCGTATAGAACACGCAGAATCCAGCTTAGCTTAGCTAATATATAAGCTTCCTTTAGCATACACGTATGTATATGTATAATTTCATATTATTTTTCATTATTCATCTGTAGCTGATGCTGCCCTCCTATTATATCCACCTTCGTTGTCGCTACTGCATTAACTTTTCACGCCAGTCTACTTATTGTTAGCCAACAACAACAACTGTGACAATAACAAAAACAGTATCTAGTCTGACAATTATTTTTGCAGACATAAATACATTTTACTCTATTCCACAATAGTCTGGAAAAAAGTTTTAAAAGTCTCAGAAAAATTTATTCCAAAACTTTTGAATCCATTTTTAAACCCAAAGCGCTAAAGCACGAACTAGTATCGTTTGAAAACTAATTTTCTGTCCTTTCTAATTATTTTTGATGTTGCAGTTTTTTTTTTCTTGCTTACGAAACCATCATTATTTTGACACTTATTTTTCTTTTTAATGTGTTTCAAATAAACAAACCGATTTCATTCAATTGGCATAGGTTGTCGATGGCTCAGACTGAATTACCCCCATCAAACTGTATTGAATATTTTCAAAATTAGTGGTTCAAAATAGGATTTGTTTCTTTTATAATTTCTTCATTGAAAATAACGATAAATAACAATATCGTATGATTTTTCTGTTTAAATTATTTTTATAAAGATTGTTTCGGATTTATTTCTTCATAAATTCAAGCAAAGTATTTTTTGCTAGTAACTTTTCGATTCTTTTGTTTCCTCTTTTTCTGAATGTTTTAAAATTCGTATTTTATTACAATACCAATTTTCTAACAATAAAAAATTTTTTTGAGATAATTATTGTTGAGAAAGTATGGAAACATATAAAATTTTTTTTTAGAATCAATATGATTATATTTTTAAAATATAATACCCGAAACAAGAATCTTCTCCAAATTTAATTTTTTTGTCAGTGTTATATTTTTACTAAATAATTACATCGATTTTAAAATAAATTTAAAAAAATAAAATTTATAAAAAACTGAAGGTATAACGTGATTGTTTGGTTATGTCTCAGCAATTACGTAACTGACGAGTATACATAATTTTTGAATACATAACGTAGTAACTATTACATTGTATCTACAAGACCACGTAAATAACAAGAATGATTAATATCTTCTATAATAATTTAGATGAAAAATATGAAAATATATCATAAGCATAAAAATATAAATAATTCCATACCAATATTCAGACGCGCGCAACGTATACTAGTCTTCTATATTATGTATCACATGGTATACTTATCATAATATTCGAGACAGTTAATCACATATATGTGAATATATTTATTTATCAAATATAATATAAAATTAGTCGTTAATAATTATTAACAGTTTTGAATTATTGTTTTTAGTGTGTAAATTGCAATAAATTGAAAAAACTTAAGGTAATTTTTAGGTTGTTAGATGTCACATGGGCACATTCTATAGTAAATTGAAAAGGTAGTTGCGTAGGCCTATATCATATATGATATAGTCAGAACTAGCTGAACAGTCATTAAGTGAACCACGTGTCCGCCAAGTTTGTTCTTTCCAAATCTTTACGCACATCGACATATTTTTAATTATTTTAAACGCTAATTTAATTTCATTTAATTATACATTGTATAAAAGTTGTTAATAAATTGTGAATTTGTTAATATAAATCTTCTTGATTGTGTCAATTAGTAATAAGAATCTAAATTTAAGTGTTCCATAACCTTTTTTCCAACCACGTGTTGATAGATAATCAATTTATTTTCTAAGTGTATTTTAAATAATAATTATTGTTTTATTAAAAATGGAAAACTTTGACATCAAGGCCTTCAATAAAAAAATTATGGAGTCAATCGCGTACTTAGATCGTCACATTGACATAAACAAAAAACCTCCAACTCCGGGTAAAATCATTCTAAAATACTTCCCGGAGGATTATGTAAGGTTTAACCAGCCTCTAACTATTTGTCGGGAGTTATTTATTATAGAAGAAGATGACACGACAGAAGATAGGCATCGAGAGGATCAGGGAGAACAGGAGAACCCCGAAAACCGTCAAGAAGAAGAAATGATCGTGGATCAACCTCAGCGGATAGATCGGGTGTCTCAAAAATTCAATTTTAGTGTTTTACCGCGAAACACTCGCCCTATTGCGATTCCAAAATTTCGGAGTGTCAATAGAGGAGTGTTTTTCAAGAATAGTGAAATTTATAGGACCCAACCAAACCAGATAAAAAGGACAAATAGAGAAGGAAGAGCAGCTCCAAATTTGAACCCGATGGAAGACAGACTCAAAGGGGTTCTAGAAAACTTAAAGAGTCGCTCAGAGAAGGAAGTCAACCAAGGGAAGAGGAAAACAAAGGTTATAGATGTAATTCAGCCAAAAAAAAGGAGAGGTAATAGACAATAAGTTTATTAATATGTTTTTTTCAGGTTATTTTTTAAGCTTTAGTTTTAATTTGATATAATTTTATTATCATTTTTAGATTATTTTTTATTTAATTATTTTTATGTTAGTTTAAGGATTTAATTATATTCACTAAATATTATGGTGGAGGGTGTAAAAATTTAAGGTTAGTTTTAAGGAATTAAATGCCAATCGGGTGGTTGGCCTTTAGTGATATTTCTTTTTTGTGATTTTGCTTTGATATTATCCAATAAAGAGATGTTTCTATTGGACATCCCCATTAAGGCATTCCTAGAGTTAACATATTTATTATGTTTAAAAAATTAGAATTCTTGAACATCCTGCTGAGAATGTTTGTATGTAAGCCTCTTATAACTTTTGAACGGTTCGACGGATTTGATCGAGATAGGTGGTGATCCAAAGAGTATTATTGTCATTAGATTTCGTGAAAATTTGAATCAATTCGGTTCATTAGATTTGGAGCAATCTCAAAAATAAAAATTTGAAAAACTTTTTTTTTTTTAATAACTTTTTAACGGCTTCACTGATCGATCCCAAAAACGAATTAGCTCTTAACCTCAGAAAACTACGTTGAGCGCCAAAAAAAAGAAGAGGTAATAGACAATAAGTTTATTATCATGTTTTTTTCAGGTTATTTTTTAAGCTTTAGTTTTAATTTGATATAATTTTATTATCATTTTTAGATTATTTTTTATTTAATTATTTTTATGTTAGTTTAAGGATTTAATTATATTCACTAAATATTATGGTGGAGGGTGTAAAAATTTAAGGTTAGTTTTAAGGAATTAAATGCCAATCGGGTGGTTGGCCTTTAGTGATATTTCTTTTTTGTGATTTTGCTTTGATATTATCCAATAAAGAAATGTTTCTATTGGACCTCCCCATTAAGGCATTCCTAGAGTTAACATATTTATTATATTTAAAAAATTTGAATTCTTGAACTTCCCGCTGAGAATGTATGTGTGTGAGCCTCTTATAACTTTTGAACGGCTCGACGGATTGGATCGAGATAGGTGGCGATCCAAAGAGTATCGTTGCCATTAGATTTCGTAAAAATTTGAATCGATTCGGTTCATTAGATTTGGAGCAATCTCAAAAATAAAAATTTGAAAAACTTTTTTTTTTAATAACTTTATAACGGCTTCACTGATCGATCCCAAAAACGAATTAGCTCTTAACCTCAAAAAACTACGTTGATCGCCACCAGCCCGGTCAAAATCGGTTTTTGCAAAGATGCAACAAAATTTTTTTTTCCTTTTTAAAATTTATAAATTTGTATCCTTGAGGTAAAAAAAATTGAATTTTATGAATTCATAAATATTTTGGTATCAGTCAAATGCTTTAATTAGATAAAAAATTTCATGATTTTTTGAATTTTAAGACAATGAAAAATTTATCACTTTTCGAACTTTTTATTCCTGCAGTTCCAACTCTTTAAAACAAATTCATCCAAATTTCTATTTTATAAAAATAAACTCGAAAAACCTAAAAGATCTTAAAATTTTGAATTTAGCATAACTTTTGCAAAATTAAAAAAAAATTTTATTTTAGTAAAACTACTGACTTAAAGCCATGTTAATTAGAAAAATTAGACAAAAAAAATAATTCCATAGCTTAAAAGCCAAGAAACACCGAAATAATAAAAAAAAATTTTAAAACTGTGTAAGTCCATTAACTTGAAAAAGAATCTATTGATTGAGTTAATTTTTAACTTCTTGCTAAGAAAATCAATGATTTTTGAAAAATCGGAAAGTTATTGTTTTTACCTCGTTTTGCAACAATTGAATATTCAACAAATCTCGACGTTTGGAAGCCCTACGAAGCTTTCCTGACTATTTTTTCGATAATGTCCCTACGTCTATGTGTGTGTGTTTTTTTCTGTGTGTGTGTGTGTGTGTAAACTGCTTATAACTTTTCAACGGTTTGACCTATTGGAAAGAAACTAGTGGCATTTTGCAGAGTTCCATCAAACTTAGATTTCCTGTGATTTTGAACCAGTTTGGACTGGTAGATTCCTACAAATCCAAAAAAAAAAAAAAAAATATAAAAAATACTTTTTTC